>JAJONZ010009184.1:0-38908 GCA_029582445.1 Solanum paucissectum | reverse complement strand
CGGATCTTTTTATAAGTAGCTAAACAAGTTTTCCGGTAACTTCCGAAGCACATTTTTAAGAACTTTTTGGGTCAAATTCAAATATAATCATTTCATTAAGTTCTCAACTCCAAACTCACATGTGAGGCTCTAGTTTCACTCTATCATTTTCCGAGTCGTTACAACCACGATCGGAAATAAGGGACATGGGCACTCCATGCAACCTTACCATTTATCTCAAGTACAACTTGGCATATTCCTTCACCGAATAGGACACCTTGACAGGAAGAAAATGAATCGATTTCATCATCCGATCTACTATCACCCAAATAGAGTCATGTTGTCACTGGGGGCGAGGCAAACCAACAATAAAGTCCATATTCAATTCTTCCCACTTCCAAGTAGGAATGATAATATATTGGGATCAACCTCCCAGTTTCTGATGCTCAACCTTTACTTGTTGGAAATTTGGACACTTTTCTACAAATCCCGCAATATCTTTCTTCATCCCATTCCACCAATAGACCTCCCGTAGGGCACGATACATCATGGTGGCTCCTGGGTGAACAGAATACATTGAACTATGGGCTTCTGCTAAAATATGTTCCCCCAAGTCGTCAACATTTGGAACACATAAACGATTTTGGTATCTAAGTACCCTATCTCCCTCTTGGGAGAAAGCCTAAACGGACATCTTGAGTACCACCTCTTTCAAATCTACTAAAATTGGATCAAGACCTTGTTTGGCTTCCACATCCGCCACAAAAGATGATTCGAAACTGTCACGACCCAAATCATCGTGAGTGGCACCCACACTAACCCTATAGTGGGATTACCATTACTACATCCCGATTACACAAATTAACAAAAGCTAGAACATTTAAAGATACGGAAGCAGGTTTAAATGTCTAAAGAAATTCACAGTACCCATAAACTCCGAAAGTTAATAAAACCATTACCAAAACATTTGCAAGAAACAATGCTTAGAACTTGAAAGTTAATGTATCAAAACATCTAAAGTGCAACAAGTCTATGAAAAAGGGTACAACCCCAACCAAACATAAGAAATATCTGAACAATAGTTTGAGTCCTAAGAGAATGGACTAAAAGAATTGAAGGACTCCATGGCAGCCTCAAAGAACTGGCTCACCCTTGAAATCCGGTCTCGATCACTGATCTCCTCATTGAGGTCTATCAGTAGCTGCATGAAGATGCCCTGTACTCAACAAAGAACGAGCAAGTGCAGTATCAGTACACAACCACTGTGTACTGGTAGGATTACACGGCTATTCCAGTACGCACAACATATACCAACAATCGCAACAAAGTAAACACATACATGTACAAAATATATATACACATCGATTATCATTTCAGGAGCAACGCACGAATTCCACATCCTCAATAACAAGTAGATATAATAATTCCATGGTCCTCTCATGGAACCCATACCCAAATTGTCAGTGTGTCGGAACGTGACTCCTGATCCCGATTAGTGTGCCGGACGTGACACCCGATCCAATATATGCATCAGAATGTGGCACCCGATCCATGTTAGTGTGCCGGAATGTGAAACCCTATCCATTCAACACAATTACAATTACCATCACCCTTATCATGTAAATACTCATAATTATACAATCAAGTGTTGAGTCATTACATATATTTTCTCTTTCATACTCATTTCATTAGGTTTGATTAACAAGGCTTCATTCACATACATACATGCATTACAATGAAGTAATTGCCAACCTACATCACACAAAACATGAAATCAAACCATCACTTGAATCTTTCCTTTGTGGATTCTTTCCGCTTATTTAGGTCTACAGAAAACTAATATAACGAAAGGATCAATAATTAAGGTCTAATTTACCCAGATTACAACAAACCTAATAACCCAAGACCAACCACATAATCCTAATGTGCAGCTAGGGCTTTTTCTCACCATTAACTTCAGGCCAAAACCCTCCCCAATGATAATTAACCAAAAATCTAAGTTCTACAGATCAAAAAATAGATTAAGAGTGTAAATTCCTTACCTTTAGCATCGAAAGTCATGGAAAAATGTCAAGAAATATCCATGGGTCGGCTCTTAGCTCTCAAGAATGAAACTTGCAGAAAATAACATTTCTGAAGTTTAATTCTGACTTAAGCCGTGACTGGCCCGCCGTAGAGGGAACCAACCCACCATAGCGGTTCTGCCCTTGTGGGAATAATCTCGCCCTAGCACCTTACACGGAGAGAGAGGGTCAAAAATTGATTCCCAAACCCCCATTTCACAACACACCTTCAACTCATGACATTCAAAAATTACCCTTTGACGCTGAGATTAGTTCAGGGAGTTCCACTCACCCGAACTCAATTTCTTAAAGTCGTACAGGTTCCTTATCGTCTTAGATGTCTACTCATGTGATCAAATTCATAATTAGATCTCCCTTGCATTACCAGATTTCCCTAGACCTCACTGACATAGATTTCGTCCAAATCTGGAATATGCTAGAAATTTTCAAGTCACTACTCAAAAGTTTTCTTGCCCAATTCTTTCCCTATTGGATTTTCCATAACGACAGAATTAGGTCGGTACAATAGATACCAATTTACCCATCACTCTTCCCCGAGAGACAAACTAGGAAAAACTGGCTCAAGTAAGAGTAGAGTAGTACTTGAATCGGTGAACAACTGGGGATACTTGTCTTGCATGTCCTTCTCAGTTTCCAAAGTAGCTTCCTCAATTGGACGATGCTTCCATTGAACTTTCACGGAATTAATCTATTTGGTCCTCAGCTTCCGTACATCACAATTAAGAATTACAATTGGTTCCTCCTCATACTGAAGGTCTTTGTGTAATAACACTGAGTCCCACTTTATGATGTAATCTCTGTCCCCATGGTACTTCTTTAACATGGACACATGAAACACTGGATGGACTCTAGATAAGCCAGGTGGTAAAGCCAATCGATAAGCCACTGGCCCTACACAGTCAAGGATCTTAAATGGACCAATGTATCGAGGAGTAAGGTTGCCCTTCTTACCGAATCTCATCACCCCTTTATGGGTGATACTTTTAGAAGAACTTGTTCACCAGCCTAAAATGCCATGTCCCTTACCTTATGGTCTGCATACTTTTTTTATCGACTTTGGGCTGCTAGGAGCTTAGCTTTGATGCTTCTTACCTTATCCTGAGCATGCTTCACCAAGTAAACCCCCAAAGGTTTCACATCTTTACTCTCAAGCCATCCAATGGGTGGTCCACATCCCCTCCCATAAAGTTCCTCGAACTGTGCCATGTCAATGTTGTAGTGGTAACTGCTATGATAGGAGAACTCATACAACGGTAGGAACTTATCCCAATACCCTCCAAAGTCAATCACACATGCTCTCAACATAGCCTCTAATAGTTGAATTGTTCTCTCTGACTGCCCGTCCGTCTGTGGATGGAAAGTTGTACTAAAAGTGAGTTGAGTGCCTAACTCATCACGTAATTTTCTCCAAAACTTTGATGTGAATTGCATACCACGGTCTGAGATGATAGAAAGGGGCACCCCTTGCGGCCTCACTATCTCCTTCACATAAACCTTAGCCAACTGCTGAGCATTGTAGTCTATTCTGACTTGAATAAAATGGGTTGACTTAGTTAATCTATCAACCACTACCCAAAATGAATCAAACTTCCCTAAAGTCTTGGGAAAACCAACCATAAAATCCATTGCTATCCTTTCCCACTTCCATTTCGGAATGGGAATTCTCTGAAGAAAACCTAGAGGTCTTTGATGCTCATACTTTACCTGTTGGCAGTTTTGGTACTTAGCCACATACTCACCTATGTCTTTCTTCATGTCAGGCCACGTCTCGGTACATCTTTGTCACACCCGGATGACTAGAATACCGCGAACCATGAGATTCTGTCAACAATTTCTGAATCAAGTCATCTACTCAAGGAACACAAATTCTCCCCTTAAAACAAGCACTCCTTCCGCATCAAGAACCATATCTTGTGCCTTACCATACACTGTCTTCTTTCTGAGTTCATTCATATTGTCATCCTTAAACTATTTAGCCTTGATCTCTTCAATGAATGTGGCCCTCACTTCAATGCAAGCTAACACCCCACCTTTCTCTAAGATGCCCAACTGCATGAACTTAGATTCCAAGGTTTGAATTTCCTTAGTCAAAGGTCACTTGGATACACTCAAGCAAGCTAGACTACCCATACACATCGCCTTTTGGCATAATATGTTTTCCACCATGTGAGCCTTAACCGGATGATACTGAATGGTCACATCATAATCCTTGAGTAAATCCATCCACTTTCAGTAAATACCTAACACTTGACACCATAAAGGTAATGCCACCAGATCGTAAGGGCAAACACCACCGCTGCCAACTCTAAATCACGTGTCGGGTAGTTCCTCTCATGCACCTTCAACTGGCGCGATTCATAAGCTATAACATTTTTATCTTGCATCAACACAACGCCTAAACCCAAATGTGATGCATCATAACAAAAATGAAATCTTTACCTTCCACCAGTAGTGCCAAAATAAGTGTTGTGGTCAGAAGGATTTTTAGCTTTTGAAAGCTCTGTTCACACTTGTTAGTCCACTCGTAAGGTACCTCTTTCTTGTCAACCTTGTCAAATGTGTGGCAATAGAAGTGAAATTTTTCACAAACTGACGATAATATCTAGCGAGCCCCACAAAACTCCTAATGTCAGTCACCGAGCTAGGCCAAACCCAATTCTGAACTGCTTCAATCTTTTGGGGAACTACCATTACCCCTTACCTTGAAACTACATTCCCCAAAAAGGCAATTGAATCCAACCAGAACTCACACTTAGAAAATTTGTCATACAACATTTGTCTCCCAAGAACTCCAAGAACAATACGAAGATGGTTCGCATGGTCTTCCTTACTTTTGGAATAAACCAAAATGTCATCAATGAAAATAATAACAAACGAATCCAGGAATCGTTTGAACACACCATTCATCAAACTCATGAAAGTTTTAGGAGCATTTGTAAACCTAAAAGACATCACTAGAAACGCATGCCCATAGTGTGTCCTGAATGCCGTTTTGGGTACATCCTCGGGCCTAATCCTTAAATGATGGTAACCAGACCTTAGATCAACTTAGAGAAAACTGACGCACCTTGCAATTGGTCGAAAAGATCATCTATCCGAGGCAATTTATTTTGAATGGTAACCCTATTCAACTATCGATAGTCTATGCACAACCTCATACTACCATCATTTTTCTTAACAAACAAGATAGGAGTACCCCACGGGTAAGCACTAGGAAGAATGAAGGTTGTATCAAGAAGTTCCTGAATTTGAGCCTTAAGCTCTCTCAACTCTGTCGGGGTCATGCGATAAGGAGGAATAGAGATGGGGCGCGTACCCAGTTACTAATCAATGAAGAAATCTATATCTCTATCTGAAGGCATTGTAACACCTTGGAAAGCAAACCTAGAATTTTTAGTAGAAAACCAGCAGAAGTAGGTGAACCACGACAGGGTTCATGAACCGTGAAAGGAACCACGGTTTGTCGACCTGTCCGTGTTTCATACCCAACCAAAAGAGGTGGACCACGGGAGCCTTCACGGTCCATGGACCACCCCACGAATCGTGGGAAGGCCTGTGTAAGCCAGACAGAATCTCCCCAGCTCAGGCATCAGACCATGGACCCCTCAACGAGCTGTGGTCTCGATGATGAGCCATGGGAGGGTCCGTAGACCTGAGCCAATAGACCCCAACCCAAGTGAAGAACCACGTCGACCTTCACGGTTCGTAGTCCTTCACACGAGCCGTGGTAGGGCTCATGGTTGGACCACCTAGAAACCAGCAGCTACTGGCCAATGACCACGACCAACTTGATGGTCCGTGGTCCATGTGACGGTCCGTCATACGGCCCGTGGTCAGCCTTTATCAGATTTTAAGTGGGGTCATTTTAGTATTTTCCCCTATGCGTTGGACACGTAAAATATGTCGTTTAACCCCTAAACTATGTAGTTTCGGTCAGTTTGAGCCTAGTAACTTAATCAGAACTTACCCTAATCGATCATTCACCTAATTTCACCAAAACTAGATAAAAAGGAAGAGAATTCAGGCGTTAGCATGCTCAAGAACAACATCAAGGTTTTCTTAAGTTCCAACCTTGAAATCGAAAGATTTTTCCGTGAAATTCATCACCAGGTATGTGGGATTTCACTAGTAGGTTCCTTTCACCGATTAGGTCCCTAGAATTCAGTCAGATTCTTGATTACCTTCATACTATCAGGTTCTAGGGTTTCTAGAATTTCATATAAGTATCATGATTTAGTTATTGTAATGTTCTTAATAAGATTTTCATGTCTTAGTATTGTTTTACGTAGATTCTTGTATGAAACTCAAAACCCTAGTTGTGTAGTTCTTTTAGTTCATGAAATACATTAGCTAAGACAGATAAATAAATATGCATGCCTCAGTTTTCAAAAGTTTCAATATCAGTATTTAATGTTGCATTTTCAGTTAGCATGTCAGAATATTGAGTTATCCAGTTTGCTTCAGTTATGTTATAATTTACACATTCTAGTCGGGAGTAGACTTAATACCGAGTTGGACTAGGGTCAGTCACCCTCGAAGTCCACGAACTACGTGCCTCAGTAGGTTTATGAGTCCCCTCTATGGGCATCATTTTAGTTATCACACCAGTCATGCCTCTATACCTCTAGTAAGGTATATTGGATCCTCTTGATGGGGAATATACATCAGACTTTACGTTTAGCTCACGTGGTTTTATGTCGGTTTATTAGTAGTTGTAATAGTCAGGCTCTATTAAATTGACCAGGTTATCAGTTACAGTTTAGTATTCATTTTCAGCATGTTATGAATTTGGTCATTGCATTCAGTTTAGTTCACCTTCAGTACTTTCAGTATATTTATCATGTTCATGTTATATCATTGCTCATTATGCTTTGTTCGATTATGTATATTGTTCAGCTATATTCTATCATGCATGCTCAGTACCTTTCAAGTACTGATGCATACTCTGAGTTATATCTTCTGGTGATCTAGGTTCAGGCCCTCAATATTCGGACCACATATAGTGGTGAGTCCTCATTGCTCGAGGACGATATACATGTTTTTCCTGTACTTTCGGTCTTTCAGTTTAAGTTTTTCTAGAGTTAGTTAGGGGTGCTGACTAGTTTGAGATTTAGACTCATTTAGGGCTTTATTTACAATGATTTTGTGTCCTTAAATGCTCATTTTTTGCGAATAGCTGATGTAAAACCCTTGATTTTTAGGTACATGGATAGAGGAACAAAGCAAGGACACTAATTTGCAAAAGAGTGAAGAAAAGTAAGCCTGGTGATCGCCGAGTCTACTTGGCGAGTCGCCGAATGGCTATTTGACCTCCTAAAGTTCCAGTGTGCCAAGCCTTGGAAGAGAAAATCAAGTTGGCGAGAGAAAGTAGTAGTCGGCGGATCGCCGAGTGGTTCCATGATGCAGTGTTGGATCGCCCAAAGTTATAGTCCTTGAGGATGCTGATGTCCAAGGTAGAAGGGCGATTAAATTGGCTAACAGGCGGATCGCCGAGTGGATCGCAAGCCTTACTTACTGCGCCGAATGGCTCTTCGCAACACATTTTTGGCGACTATAAATACATATTTGAACATTTAGTTTAGTATCAATTATTATCATATTTTCATTACATCGAATTTTCACATTGAATTATGAGTATTGAGACAAGTTTTCCTTAGCTTTTGAAGAATTAAAGTTTTTCATTTTTGGGAAATTGAAAGTGGGTCTTTGAGATTCTTTAATTTGGACCTTTAAAGATGAAATCAATCTTACCCAGTTGATGGAAACTCAATTTGGTAACGATTATTATCTTTTTATGAATAAGGGAGTAGATAGGCCAAGGGTACGAGAAGCAACACACGATGCAATATTCATATGAAACTTGAGATTTCAAATGGCACCGGTCAATATTCATGACTAGCTCATAATTCAATAGCTTTCTATGTAAACTTTAGGCGTTCACTTCCATATAGGCGGCATGCCATGCAACATCCTCAAGACACAACTATCACAAGTTTTAGGCTACACAACCATCCAAAACTCCGCGAGATTCCAACCACAATAGCTACCTTACTTTTAAGCAGTAAAACGTACAGTAGAAAATACAACTTTTCCCAACAAAACATGGTCTTTTCGCGGCTCTCCTGTCCTATAAAGCCCTTCAACAATCTGGGAAAAAGTTCTATTCTACCGTTACGATCTTACGTACTTAATTATTTCCAGAAGGCTATTATAATTACAACAAGCGATGGAATGGTAAACTTACTATGTAGTTGTGTCAAGATGATTTTGATAAACTCAAAAAGCCACTGAAATCACTTACAGTCAAACTTGCCGGATATTTAAACCATTGAGATAACAAACAAGCATACTTGTCGAGTGTTTTCTCTTACCACGTTCTTTTAACTACGTACTGAACCAAACTTTCCATCCTCCCCAAGAGAGAAGAACAAGAGTGAGGTTTATCCAACAATCTTTTTATTCATAACTGAAAATATACAAAAATGTAGTAAAATTAAAGGGCTTTTCTAAGAAAAACTCTTAAGACTCTAAGCAATGACTCTTTTGTTTCTCTAAACTATTATAAGCTATTTCTAATCTATCTCTAACTAAGACTTGGCTTCCCTTTTATAGGAGAAGGTGGCCTAATACAAACAAACCAAAATTAAAAACCTTATCTTACATGACAGACTATTCTAGTAATAAATAAGTCCTATCCTATTCTAAAAATTGTAAACCATTATACAGACTTACTATCTTTAACTAATTTAGTAAAAGAAAACAAAATTTATTCAAACTGGGCCCCACTTAACATGTGAAGGAGCCTACTAAAACAAAACAAATAAAACAAACTAAATTGTTGGCATGTGACAACACGTGCAAGCTGGTGGATGAGCAGCTTGTAGAAGACTCCAAGCAGGTGCGTAAGCTACTTGTAGACATCTCTTAGGCAGGTGGATAAGCTACTTGTATGCAACATCAAAGTAGGTGGATAAGCTACTTGTAGGAAGCTTGTAAGTAGGTGGATAAGTAGCTTATTTGCAAATCTTTCTAGGAAGTCTTTTCACAAACTTTGCTAGGAAGTTCAGCAGTAAACCTTGGCGGGTAAGTGGTAATTTTCTTGCACATATCATCAGGCGTCATTCGATTATGTAGAGATTGAAGGTGTTGAAGACCATCTTAAATATCCTTCTTCCATCCACCAATCAAAACCATGTTTCTTCTTGTACAACTCCTTCTTTTTGAGGCTTCATTTCCTGGACTTCTTCTCCTAAAAAACTTAGTGCGCCTGGTAATCCTATATCGATTATCAGGTGTCCTAGGCAGTTTCAATCTATGATACTGCTTAACAGTTTTTTGTCTTGCTCAACGTCTTGAGCAAGAGCAATCAAACTTGGTGACTAGATCACTTCGACTGCATGTCTTATTTAGAGCTGGATTATTTTGAACGACATGTTTGAGAACAAATCTCTTTGTGCAGATACCATCCAGGGCTTGAAAGATAGCTAGCCTGATGTAGCCAATATATGCAATAGTTATATATTTGAACCTTTCCTCAATGATTGTCATTGCATGTCCTGCTAAAATCTTTGGCAATGATGACACAAAAGCTTTTTTCAAGCTGGAATCTCCACTAAGCTCAAAGTAGATTCTTGCCATCTTTTGGAAATGGATATCAATGATATCTTTATCAAATGATATACACTTCATATCGAAGAGCTGTCTCCGCAGCTTTTCACATCTTTGACCGGTATCTCTATAAAAGACTTCTAGAAGCATGTTCAAATTTGTAGCGAAGTCTTGGGATGTTAGGAAGAAGTTCCTATCTGCAACATCTATTGCTGTCCACTAATCCCTAAGAATGTCGGAAAACCTTGAAGTAAATTCTGATAGGATCATGTACTTTTCCTACTCGACTAGATTCTTTGTAACCATCCAAGTATAGAAGTCTTGGATTCTTTGAGGCCATGCAGTGACCTTAACATCATTGAGAGTAAAAGTATGAAACCCAGTTCCAACGTTTTTGGGTATTGTGTTCGTTGGTTCTGGTCCCCTTTCTGGAATCGGATCATCAGTCATACCGTCCTGATCATCATCAACTTCAGAGACGTCTGGTTCTTTGTGATGATTCATGAAGATGGGTGGATAATCCTCTTTATCAGATTCTACTGAAGATTCAGCAGTTGAAGATTCAGTAGTTTCCTCAACATATTCCTGGGAATCATCAACATATTCCTGGGAATCAGTGGAAGATTTGCTATCTTCAATATATCCATCTGAGGGATAATTATCTTTCGGCTCATGCTCCAAATAAATGTCATCAAGATGCTCTAGATTAAGGTCATCAAGATGTTCATCGCATCTGAGATAATCGTTAATGGCACTGAGATAATCATCGGTAGGACTATCATCTTTTAGAGAGTAAAGCTTTGGAACAACGTGGTCGTTTATACCCAAGATTGGGTCTGAGAAACCATGTGTTTGGAAAAACTAGTCTTCGCCATTAGTGATGTCCAGTATGAGGGCACCCCATTCCTTTTGTGAATCTGATTTTTCATGATCTGAGATCATCAAGTCATCGATTAATGGACTCAAATCTACAAAGATAGAGTCGTCAATTGGGCCTTGTAACTTGAGATCATCATAGCTCCAGGGTCCACAACCTTTTTGCATTTGGACCTTGTATGTGCTTCTTCAGCTTGCTTTTGAGCAGCCATCACATCTTTTGTCTCCCACACTAGTTTGGCTATGTCAAACTCAGGTTCCTCTTTATGTGGTTTAGCCGCACTAAATGAGAAATCTCATTCCGGCGGAGAGTATCGCTGTGAGCACATAGAGAATGGGGTAGACCTTGTGGGAGAAGATTGAGCTCTCATCGGTTCAGGGTTACCATATCGCAATAACTGGATCATCTCTTTAATTGAGCCTACACCACTTTTTTGTTGTTTGATAAAGTGGTCGAGCGACGTTCTTGGAGATGTATATCGAAATGTATTGTTTGCAGCCTTTTTGCTAGTGCTCTGATTAGTCCGATATGTTGAGTTGACGTTTGGTCCATCTTTTTCTCCATTAGACTCATTTTATCATGAAGATTGACTTGTGAATGAGCAACGCCCCTGATGGACTGTCCGATACTGGTCAATGCTCTATTCTGGCACATAGCATTTCAGATTGCCAATTGAGTGTTGCTTCTATGTCACTTTCGGGCATATGTTCTCCCGTTGGTAGGATAACTTTATTTTGTGATATTTTTGTAGCATGGATCATGTTATTCTTTTCAACTGTTTGGTAATCGGGGAAATCATATGTGTGACTAGAGCTTGCCGAGGATAGCATGAACATCATATTTGGTGTAGGCTCTTTTTGGGAGATCTTATTTTTTGATGGAGTAGATGAAGCTGGCCAATCTTGGGGGTTATGTGGAACAAGGAATTGATATTCCTTTTCATCCCATTTGGGTCTATCATATGAATATTCATCATCATCTGCTTCATCGTCATCTTTAGACCCGTATTAAACATCTTCACATTCCGAGCAGTCACAGTCAATATCCCATGGATTATGTCCTGTGAAAGGACACTTATACCAAAATACGCCAAGACATCATGAGTGAATTGTCTTATCCAATCAATATCATTTCCAAAAAAATCAGATATGGATTCAGAGTCCAGATTGTCTTTTTAATTGAGACTATCTAGAGGCTGGTACATATGTATGGAGAAAGCAGTTTTATGGAATTTTTTTAAGTGAGAGTGGTCAAAGCATATAGCGACTGTATTATCAGATTTTTTGGAGAAAGTGGGCTCAGTGGACTAGAGAGGTTGAGGATTGTCTCTCAACTTCTCGTAGTTGGTGACCCATGAGTCAGGAAGAACTTTAAAAAGCTCTTCTCTAGATATTTTCCTCGGTATCTGGGTACACTGTCTGGTTCCATTAGTGGCATGTACATTTAGGAACAAAGCATCTTGGCCACCTGGAAGGGATAGGTCCATTGCATGGTTTAGGACTCTCCAAGATACCTGATAATGAAGAGTAGCCTAAATGGCATCTCTAGCTTGAGGAGCTCCAAGTATTTGGACCTGTATCTTTAATGCATTCATCAGATACAGATCTTGTAGGGACATGTTGAAGTTTGGGAATATCGTAACAAAGACAGTCCCTGCGTTGAGAGTTATTTCCGATATACCCAAATTTGCATGTTGATATTCATGGTATCTAGTTTCTAGAAGGGAAAGACGTGCCATGACGGGCTGGCCTTTTCTTTCGTGATATGTCAATGCAACTCTAACACCACCAAAATGGGATATGGGTAAAACCCAGGCTTTTCCACTGTCGGGGAAAATCCTCTGGCATCTGCAAAGTGATGAACTGTTCTTCTTGATTTGCAAGAATAGGGTGTTGATCAAGTTTTGATGCGGCAACATATTCCTTGACTGTTTTTGGATTTTATTTGACCAAGGAGCGTATTTGTATCTAAGGATTACATCACTTTTTTACAAAGGCAGAATAAGGGTTTAACAATGGTAGATATGTGGATGATATTTTATTTTCTGGGGGTAACACATCTACTTCATAAAGGTAGTCGTATTTACACGACAACATTTTACTCAGAGTAGGAGACATGTTGATCTTTGCTAAGGATTTATATGAACTAGACGCAAACGGTTTGTCACGCCCCAAACTCGAGGGGCACAACTGGCTCCTAATGCCAAAACTCAGGCCTGAGCCGACCCTGCTGAACCATTTGCAACTAGCCCATGGCAGCCACACGCAATAAAGAAAACAAACAAGTATATCTCCGCTTAAAACTAAGCCCTCGATTGGCAAGGCCCATGTAACCAGATCTATAAAAGAAACAGCTACTCCCAGGAGATCATATAAATAAATAGCCAAGTAGCACAGAAGTTCTGATTGGGTCGTCGAGGCCACCATGATATCTATACCAAAACTGGAAGCAGGTATTTATCAAGACAATACATCAAACAGCTCACAAGCTTCAACAAACCAACAAACTATGCCAGTATGGCCATAACGTAGCTATACACCCCACACACTAGTCTGCAAGCCTCTAAGAGTAGTAAAGATTGGCCGGATAAGGCCCCAGCCTACCCATAAAGATATTTACAACAAAAGGTAACAAACCTCACAATACTGTCAGCTGTAGAGGAAAGGGGCTAGCCAATCGGATAGAAGTCAATCCTGCTGCTGAAGAGGTCTACTGGGTCGTCTGTCGGGACCTGCATGCATGAATGCAGCGCCCCCAAGACAATGGGGCATCAGTAGAAAATAATGTACAGAGTATGAAAGGCTATAGACTAAGTGAGCAAGTATCATAATATACCAAAAGAAAACACGTAAGTAAATCAAAATTTTAGATAAGCATGCTAACCCGCTACTGAATCTAAAAATACAAAAATTATCAAATATCAACCTAACAAAGCTCCCATAAGCTCGGCAGGTACAAACAACATACCACCTACCTAGGCCCCCATAAGCCCAGAAGGTGCCAAATCAATCTACGTACCCCTATCGGTTTCCCCTTGTCTTTATAAGAAGTCACATAGCCCTTTTTGGCAACGATATAAACCCGTAGGCAGCACATAGCCCTCTTAGGCAACATCATAGCTCTGTGGGCTGCACATAGCCCTCTTTTGCATCAACATAGCTCTATAAGCAACACATAGCCTTCTTTGGCGTCAAAATATCCCCGTAGGAAACACATAACACTCTTTGACATCAATATATCCCCGTGGGCAACACATAGCCCTCTTTGGAAATAACATAGTCCTATTAGACAACATCATAGCCCCCATAGGCAGTTCATAGCTCAACAACTAACCACAATAGGCCCAAGGGTGACAACAAACAATTGAATAGGCTAAAGGCAAGTAATTTAGCTATAAACAATATATATGAATAATCTCCAAGTCGTTCCTAACTCAGGGTCGTTCTTAACAGCTTATGAGTCCCTAAAATGAGGGTTTATAACCACTCAATCAGCCAACCACTCACAATTATATCTACAAGATCACCAACATTAACTACCTCTAAGGAAACATGTCGAACGAAGGGAATAACCTTAACATACCTTTCCAATGAACGTTCGAAAGACCGTAGTTCCTTCACGAAAGTTGTTCCTTATGTCCTAAGCTTCACAAACACTATATAAACACAGTTGGTACGCACCTTAGTTAACAAAGTTTAAACCTTGAAGAAACACCAATAACTACAAATTTATATCTTCAAAAACCAGCTCGAAATGCAGCTAATAAAAGGGACAAACGATTGCCACGTGTAAAGATTACGTTTCTAGGCACGGGGGCAATGTTTAATGGCAGAAATCGTCAAAAACTAACCTTCATCATGCATGAACACCATAGGAATCCTCTCCTAAGCTTTCAAAGTGAAAAGAAATGTTTTCATGGCTTAAAACGTTAAGTAAGCTGACATACCACATTTTTCACCCAACTCGGATCCAACCCAGATTCTGCCCCAACAGTCCGTAGTAAAACCCTCATAATGTTTTACTCAGATACGGGGTTTTATGCGTTGTAAACTAGACTTGTAGGCCTTTGATTTAATGGGTGATAGGCATTCTAACTCTTTATATATTAGGAGAAAACAGCCAAGACATTTGACCCAAATTTCAGAGAAATCTTTAAAAAGGAACTTACGATAACTTTTGCCAACTTTTATTTTGCCACTTACTTAACTTCAAAACATGAGATACAACCCTTAAACACTCAAAATATGACATACCACATCATTATTAATTTATTACTCACCCTCTTTATCTTTCCACGAAGATACGAGTTAATTTAGACGTTTTGAAAAGTCGGGGTGTTACATCCTTCCCCCCTTAGAAAAATTCGTCCTCGAATGAAAAAAATCTGAGTCACGCGGTTAAGTCCTTAGGAGTTTCAAAAATACATGCAGAATATCCTTTGTATGTGTGACTATCCAGGAACATGAAACACAGAAATTCTAACATAGGCGCCTCACATGATGACATAAATAACTAAGCACTATAGCTCCACAATAACAGTGCGAGCAAATATAGAACAACAACAACAATAATAATAAGCAACAATATATAAAAAAAAAAATATTGGTATTTAACCTCACTGCACTAATAAACACTGATATGCCATCACCTTGGGGTATTAAACAAGTGAGGATATTTAGACCTCATGCCATCCTTAGCTTCCCAGGTCAACTCTTCTCTATTCTTGTTTCTCCACAATACTTTAATAGAAGCCACATCTTTGGTCCTCAATTTACGGACCTGCCGATCTAATATGGCAATTGGAGTTTCCTCGTAGGACAACTCCTCTGTGATATGAACATCCTCAACCGGGACGACCCGAGAAGGGTCTCCTACGCACATCCGTAACATCGATACATGGAAAACTGGATGAACAGATTCTAGCTCTGAAGGCAATTCTAACTCATAAGCTAACCGTCCTACCCTCTGAAGGATCTGGTATGGCCCAATGAATCTTGGACTAAGCTTGCCTTTTTTGCCAAATCTCATAACACCCTTCATAGGCGAGACTTTTAATAATACCCAGTCATCGACACAAAACTTTAAGTCCCTTCGTCGCACATCTGAGTATGACATCTGTTAGCTGTGAGCTGTTAGCAACCTCTCCCGAATGAGTTTTACCTGCTCCACTATCTGCTATACTAAGTCGGGTCCAATCAACCCTAACTCACCTACCTCGAACCATTCGATGGGGGACATACACTTTTGCTCATACAAAGCCTCATAAGGTGTCATCCCGATGATGGAATGATCACTATTATTGTATGCGAACTCAATAAGAGGTAAGTGGCAATCCCAACTTCCCTTGAAGTCTAGCGCGCGCACTCGTAGCATATCCTCGAGTCTCAAAATTGTGTGCTCAGCCTGGCCATCTGTCTGAGGGTGAAAGGCTGTACTAAGATTAACCTATGTCCCCAGTCCTTTCTAGAAGGACTTCCAGAAATTGGCGGTAAATTGTGCTCGTCTATCAAAGATAATAGATACTGGGACACCGTGTAGCCTAACAATCTCTCTAATATAGAGCCCTGCATAGTCTTCGGCCGTAAAAGTAGCCCTGACTGGTAAGAAGTGGGCTGATTTTTTTAGTCTATCAACAATTACCTAAATAGAGTCAAACCTGCGATGCGATCGAGGTAACCCTGTAATAAAATCCATATTAATTGCTTCCCACTTTCACAAAGGAATAGCTATCTCCTAAACTAGCCCAGCGGACTTTTGGTGCTCAACCTTCACCTGATGGCAGTTAGGACACTGTGCCACAAACTCAGCAACCTCCTTCTTCATACCGTGCCACCAATAGATCTCCTTAATATCATGATACATCTATGTCGAACCAGGGTGAATAGAATAACGGGAATGATGTGCCTCTTCCATAATCCGATATCGAAGCCCTGCAATATTTAGAACACACAATCGACTGCTATATTTAAGGACTCCATCTCCTGGTATATTAAATGCCAAAGACTGATGATCATGAGCCTTGGCTCTGAGCTGCTCTAAGCTACGATCCTCTTATTGCCGTGATTTTACTTCTACAACTAGAGATGATACGGTTGTGTCCTGAATTGTTACCCCACTATCTTCTGCCTCTAACAATCTGACTCCCAAGCTAGCTAATTGATGAAGCTCTCACGCCAGCTCACGCTTCACAACACCGAAATAGGATAAACTACCCATAGATCTTCTACTAAGGGCATCAACTACCACATTCACCTTTTTTGGTTGATATAAAATATCCACGTCGTAGTCTTTCAGCAACTCAAGCCAAAGATATTATCACAGATTTAACTCTTTCTGTCTAAAGATATATTGAAGGCTTTTATGATCTGTGAAGATGTCAATATGAACGCCATACAAATAATGTCTCCAGATCTTTAACGCATGCACAACTGCAGCCAACTCTAAATCGTGGGTCAGATAGTTCTTCTCATGCTTTCTCAACTGCCTTGAAGCATATGCGATAACCTTACCATGTTGCATTAGAATACATCCCAACCTAACACCGAAAGAATCACAATATACCGCATAGCCTTCTGAACCCTCTGGTAATGCTAGAACTAGTGCTGATGTTAACATGTCCTTCAGCTCCTGGAAAACTATACTCGCAATCCTCAGTCCACTGGAACTTAGCTGCTTTTTGAGTCAGCTTCGTTAATGGATTTGAAAGTAAAGAAAAACCCCTCTACAAACCTTCTGCAGTATCCAGTTAACCCTAAGAAACTACGAACCTCAGTCGGAGTCATGGGTATGGCCAAGTCTTTACGGCCTCAATCTTTTGTGTATCAACCACAATGCCTGCATCTGATACAATATGGCCTAAGAAAGCTACAGAGTCCAACCAAAACTCACACCTAGAAAATTTTGCATAAAGTTCTCGGTCTCGAAGAACCTAAAGGACTGCGCGTAGATGATTTGCATACTCAGCTTTTGAACGTGAATACACCAAAATAGCATCAATAAATACAATCACAAACAAGTCTAGATACGGCCTGGATATACTATTCATCAGGTCCATAAACACTACTGGGGCATTAGTTAATCCAAAAGACATTACCAAGAACTCAAAGTGTCCATATTTGGTTCTAAAAGCTGTCTTTGGAACGTCTTTCTCTAAAACTCGTATCTGGTGGTACCCTAATCTTAAATCAATCTTTGAGAAGTACTTAGCACATTGTAACTGATCAAACAAGTAATCGATCCTCGGAAGGGGATACTTATTATTTATAGTCGCCTTATCCAACTGTCGGTAATCGATACACATTCTTAGTGAGCCATATTTCTTCCTTATGAATAACACTAGCACACTCCATGGTGATGCACTAGGCCTAATAAAGTGGTTATCCAGCAAGTCTTTTAGCTGATCCTTCAACTCCTTTAGCTCAGCAGGAGCCATTCTATAAGGAGGGATAGATATGGGTTGTGTACCTGGTAGCATATCAATAGCATAATCAATTTCCCATTTTGGAGGGATACATGGGAGCTCGTCTAGAAATACATCTAGAAACTCATTAACTACCGGAATAGACTGAAAAGTCAGTGGTTCTGTATGGCCTTTCCATTCCCAAACTGCCTCTCCTGGAAAGTGGAATCTAACAATCTTTGTCCGACACTCAACACTAGCATAACAAGACGCTAACCAGTCCATACCCATAATGATGTTGAAATTGACCCTCTCTAACTCTACATGATCTACATGGGTCTGGCGATCGATAATTTCTACCGTGCATCCTCGATAGACTCTCTTGGCAACAATAGACTTACTAACTGGTGTAGATACAATAAAGGGTCGATCTAATGACTCTTCTACTATAAATAACTTCCCCACAATTAATGCAGTAACATAAGACAGAGTAGATCCAGGATCTATCAAAGCATAAACACAATGGGAGCAAACAATCATTGTACCTATCACAACATATGGTGATGACTCTGAATCTTGTTGGCCGGCTAGTGAATATGTACGGTTCTGTCCACTACCAGAACTAGATGCTCCCTTTCTGCCTCTGCCTCTACCTCTACCTGCTGAAGTTTGGGTCCCACGCCCTGTACACTGTGCTGATTAGGAAGAACCTACTACTAACCTGGTCGACTGACATATAGCACCCTGACTTATGGCCGGGTAGTTTCTCCACCCATGCCCCTCATGTCCACAAGAATTACAACTTGTGGAACCCTGTTTGGACCTCCCAAAATGCATCCTACCGCAAGTACCACAACGCGGCTGGGCTATCCTAGCCTGGTCTGAACCCCTCTCCTGTTAAGAGCCTGATGCTCGTGAACCCTCACATGGGCCTGACTATCCCTAAAGATCAAATCTACTACCCTGGAACTGCTGTGTTGGAGATATAGGTGGCCTAATAGAATATCGGGGTATGGGAGCACCCTGAAAATCTCCCTGTGAACCAGCGGGCCTAGCCCTTTTTTGTCTCTCTCTCTCGACCCTCTCACTCATATACTGTAAATGTCGGCGATCCTCTATGCCTTGTGAAAAGGCCTGAATTCATGAGCTATCTATATTATCATTTAGTGCAGCGGTAGAACAAGCGTCGATATAGTCTGACTCAAGCCCTCCCACAAATCTATGCACCCTATCATGCATCGTATCAACAAATGCTGGTGCATATCTATCCAATGAATCAAATCTCAGCCCGTACTCTCGGACATTCATGCTGCCCTATCGGAGGTTCAGAAACTGGTCCACCCGGCCATCCCTAATCTCTCAAGGAAAATAATGATTTATGAAAGCTTCTGTAAAGCTATCCCAATTAGGTAGAGATGCATCTTAACCAACACCACTCCCCGGACATTTGACCCAAATTTAAGAGAAATCTTTATAAAGGAACTTACGATAACTTTTGCCAACTTTTATTTTGCCACTTACCTAACTTCAAAACATGACATACAACCCTCTTAAAATATGACATACCACATCATTCTTAATTTATTACCCACCTTCCTTGTCTTTCCACGATGATACGAGTTAATTTAGACGTTTTGAAAAATTGGGGTGTTACACGGAGAAGACGCAGATTTACAAGAAGTGGAAGGCGATGTTAAAGACTCTGAAATAGACATATTTTTGTAGTTTTTGGACAATAAAGACTCATATATAAATTTGTTCTAAATTCTAAGAAAAGACACAAATTATTTGTTCTAAAGTCAAAGGAAAACTTACTACAATAAATATATACAGAAAAGACTATAGACAGACCTTGTAACTATAAACGTTTAAAAGATTATAAGAAAATATACAAGGTTCTAAACAATATGAAGAGAGTTATCAACAAAGTTTATAACTACACACGCTTTTATGATTAATGACTCTAAAAAAAGTAAAAGACTGAATAAATAAAAGTTCGTTGTAACAACACGAGAAATTGACCTTATGGGAAATCTTGCTCCTCCCTCTGGAGAGGACGGTCTGTCTCTGATATCAAATAAGGGAGTAGATAGGCTGAAGGCACGAGAAGCAACACACAGTGCTAAAACCCCAATTCTTAGGGGTGTGATCATGTGATTATGAGCTAATTTAGTTTATGGGTATTGCTAATTGTTAGTTTCAATTCTGTTTAGAAGTAATTTCAATCATTAATTGTGGTTTAATTCAAGAATTGTAGTTGCAAATGCAGTTCTACCCTTGTGTTTTTGGCTTGCTCGAGAGAGAGGTTTTAAAACCAAGATTATTGATTGATGGTCTGTGGGAATTGGGTTGTCATGGGTTCAGCTCGAGAGAATGAATCCTAAACCCTTTTCCACAAATTCAGCTCATGAGAGAGAATGGAGAAAGGCGTAGGTTGTTCTTATTTTGCATGCTTATCGATGTTCGAGAGAAATTGACTTGATTCGAGGTAAATTGTTCGAGAGAAAGTTTACGTCCTCTATAATCTAGCTTAATCACTAATATCTAGCTATTTTCTAATAGTTGCAATTACCTATTTGTCTATATTAGCCTATAATCAAATCACATCCCAATAACTCGTCTCATTATTGTTATTTCGTATTGTTTGTTGTTGTTGTAGCTGATAATTAAAACCAAAACCCCTTTATTTGACATTCGTGTCACCCCTTGATTTGAATTATTTTTTCATTCGATAATGTTTATTCCTATGACTGACTTGATCATGTTCACACTTTCCTATTGAATCTTAATCATGTACCACTCCCTGTGGGATTAGACCCCAACTCATTTAATTGGGTTATTGATGAGTCCACTTTTTGGACTCTTTTAAGGATTTTTTTAGATAGATTTAGTGTCCTCAAATGCTTATTTTATGCCAATAACTGACGAAAATCCTTCATTTCGTATTTGGATTGAGGAACAAAGCATGGACACTAATGAGAAAAAAGGAAAAAGGCAGCTAAAAGAACGAATAAAAGAAGGCCTGATGATCACCTAATCCATTGGGCGAGTCGCCAAGTGGCAATTATCTCACCTGAAGCTCCAGTGTACCAAGTCCTGAGGGATAAAATCATGTCGGTGATAGAAAGGAGCAGTCGGAGTGTCGCCGAACGGTTCCGCGATGCAGTGTTAGATCGCCCAAAGTTACAGAACTTCAGGATGCTAAAGGCAAAATCAAAAAGGCGATGGAACTGATTAAAGGGCGGATCACCGAGTGGATCGGCGATCCCGACTTATTGCGCCGAATGGTCCTTCGCATCATATTCTTGTCGAATATAAATACATCTTTGAATTCTTAGTTTAGATTAGTTTTCATAATATAGAATTTTTGAGATAGAACTCTTAGTATTGAAACAATATTTTCCTTAGCTTTGAAGAATTGAAGTTTTCCATTTTTGAGAAATTGGAAGTGGGTCTTTGAGATTCTTCAATTCAGACCTTTGTAAAGATGAAATTAATCTTACCCAGTTGATGGAAACACAATTTGGTAACAATTTCTATCTTTTTATGATGTCTAGCTAAAACCTCAATTCTTGTGGTGTGATTATGGGTTGATTTATCTTATAGGTATTGTTAATTGATAGTCTAAATGTTGTTTAAAATTGATTTCAATCAGTAATTGTGGTTTAATTTAAAGGGTTGTAGTTGCAAATGCAATTCTACCTTCGTGTTTTTCGCCTGCTCGAGAGAGAGGTTTTAAAACCCAGATTACTGATTTGATAGTCTGTGGGTATTGGGTTGTCATGGGTTCAGCTCGAGAGAGTGAATCCTAAACCCTTTTCCACACATTCAACTCAAGAGAGTGAATGGACTAAAGCGTAAGTTGTTCTTAATTATTGCTTGTTGGTGTTCGAGAGAAACCAACCTGATTTGGGGTAAATTGTTCGAGAGAAAATTTATCTTCACTAAAGTCTAGCTTATTCACGGATTTACAGCTATTTACTATCAGTTGCAATTACCCATTTGTCTACCTTAGCCTATAATCCAATCACAACCCAAGAACCCGTCTCATTGCTTGTTAATTAGTATTATATGTTGTTGTTGTAGTTGATAACAACAATAAAAAAACCCTGTTATTTGACACTTGTGTCACCCTTTAATTTGAACTACGCTTTGAGTCGTAAATGTCTTTACCTATGATTGACTTGAACATATTTGTACTTGGCTCTTGAATCTTAAGCACGTACCACTACATGTGGGATTCGACCCCAACTCACTTAGTTGGGTTATATTACTGACTAATTCGTTGTCACTTGGTATTGGATGAAGTGTCCTGATACGTGAAATCATTTTTATACTGACTAGAGATTGTTGACAGTTAGAATCGGATAAAGTGTCCTTGAAACATTAAATCGAAATGGCACCGCTGCCGGGGAGTGGTGTTGGTTAAGATTATTTGGCTAAGTTGAATTTTTTTCTTGTTGGTCATAGTTGAATCTACTTACTATTAGTTTTGGTTTGTGTGTTGCTGTTTGAAACAGAGGAAATGAGTGTGAGCGGAAGTAATGGTAGCCAAGTGGGCCACCAAGATGACATCGGCAACCTCAACAATGTCAATGAGCCTAATGTTAATGACCCTCATCTAATGGGTGGAATCGGTGCCATTCGCTTGCCTTCGGCTGAAAGGAACGTTCTATTCCATATTACAAGTACCATGTTGCAGCTCTTGCAATTGAAAGCATTGTTTGGTGGGTTAGCTCATGAGGATCCCCATGAGCATATTAGAAACTTTGTTGATATTTGCGGGCCGTTCTCTTTCAAGAACATATCCCAAGAGTGGGTCCGGTTGAGGTTGTTCCCATTTTCTTTAATGGGAGAAGCATGTAAGTGGTTGGCTGAATTTCCAAGAAACTCCATAACTTCGTGGGAAGAGCTTGTCACCGCATTTCAAGTGCGATTTTTCCCTCCTTAGAAGATGATGACACTTCGGGACAACATCCAAAGCTTCAAGCGTTTGGAGGGTTAGCCAATTCATGAGACTTGGCTACATTTCAAGAAGTTGGTGTTGCATTGGCCAACTCATGGTTTGCCCGACAACGTTTTGCTGCAATATTTTTACTGAAGCCTTGATTCGGTGAACAAGGGTGTAGCTGACCAACTTTCTCCAGGTGGTTTGATGCAACAACCGCACATTATAGTAGCCCAACTTTTGGATGGTATGACCATAATTAATCGGGCTTGGTACACCCGCGAATATCAGGTCTCCCTTCTCACGTTTAAATTGACCAAGGAGCAGCTTGAGAAAGATCAAAAGAGGGACAAAAACATGGCAATGATCATGACCCAACTTGACATTTTGTCCAAAAATGTTATGGGAGCGGGTGCTAGGAGTGTCAATGTTGTGGGTGTTGGGTGTGTTAATACCGATGAGGCCAAGTTTGAAGCATTGTACAACGAAGAGGTGAACATCCTAGCCAACCAAATAGGTGGTTATCGTTCAAACTACCCGAGGCAGGGTGGTATCCAAGGTTGGAACAAGGATGAAGGCTAGAAAGATCTTGATTGAGAGTGGAGAGATCGTAACCTCACTCGGAAGGGAAGGGATAGGGAAAATGACAAGTACATTCCTTCCACGAGCGTCCAAAGCAAAAGGATTCTGAGGGTGGTCGTTCTGAGGATATGCTCTCTCGTATCCTCAACGAAGTTGAGGGATCCGATAAAATCTTGATGGAGATGAAGGACGATGTATCGACCCTTAGCCAGATGGTCACCTCTCACTCCGTCTCTATCAAACAGTTGAAGATCCAAATGGATCAGATTTTGTCTCATTTAAAACTGAGACAACAAGGGGGGTTGCCTAGTGACACTATGGCCAACCCCAAGAATGAGGTTTGAGCGAGGACTTGCGTCGTGTCATGACGTTAACTAAGGCACTGCTTGGGAGGCAACCCAAGTTTTATTTGCTTTCTTTTTGTTTTAGAAATATACGTGTGTTAATTTTGAAGGTTGAAGTGTAGAATGTGTTTGAAAAGTGCAAGTTGGCGAAAAAAAGGCCCAGTCGGTGAATCACCAAAGAGGTCGGCGAGCCAGACTTGGACTGCCGTTGGACTAAAAAAATTCTAATGTTGGAGTCTCTAAAACTCGGCGAGCCCAGGAGAAAATTGGCATGTCGCCAAACGACTAGGCGATCACGACTTTGTCCGTCGTTTGGACTCCCACATTAACTAGAGGTCCTATTAAACTCAGCGAGGTAAGTGCCCACTCGGCGTGTCGCCGAGTGGGTCGGCAAGCAAAACTAATGTCGTTGAAAGGACTAGAACATGACGGTTTTGAAGGCCAAAGGTTTCAAAAGTTCAAACTATTTCATGTTCCCTAATTTTTTAACTTCCCAAAATCACACCCGCACTATATTTTCATGTATATTCATGTTTTTACCACTTTTTAGTCGTCGATTGTGTGCTCGGAGTTGGAATTCTTTGCCGCCTAGCTTTTCAAACTATTTATTCGGCATTAACGATTGGTTTTCCAAACCCCGAACTTGTATGTAGCGGTTTTTACTCATTTGAAATTGTTTTGATCTTAATGATGTGTGTTTGGCCTCTATGATTCCATGTTTTTGTGCTTGTGTGCATGTGTGCCTGTTTTAATTTGAATATCTTGCCTAAAATTCAAATATTGTTGATTTCCTAAATTTTAGCGCTTTAAATTTGATCTAAATTGTTGGGTTGTGTGTAATTAATGATTGGGTCTAGTCGGGTTAAGTTTGAGTAACCCCGAATTGTGCTAAATGACGTACTTTGCCCGATGATTGAGCATTTGACGTCATTCATAGGGCTTAAGTCGTTAAATGACAAATTTTGGCCAAACCGAGAGAAGTCTGAGTACTCTAGGGCATGTGTCTTATGTGTCTGAGTCTAATTGAACTAGTGAATGCTTTTATTTTGTTTTCGGGGACTGCGGGGTTGATTTCTTAAGTCGGGGTAGAAAGTAGGTATGTTGGGCAGTTTGGCGAGCTGGGTCAAGCTCGCTGAACCACTCGGCGGTTCACTGAATTGCCTTTGATTGCCTTTAATTTCATCCTAATCTTGATTTTTGGTTCTGTAACTTTCGACGAGAAGCCTGAGTTCACCGAGTGCACTCAACGACTCATCGAACGTCTTCTTTGATCGACCTTTTTGCTCCCCTAACCCCTAAAGTGCACTGTAACATTCGGTGGTCTTTTCTTTGTTCACCGAATGCTTTTGACAATCCGCCGAAAAGCCCCTGCCATCGCCGACATTCCATTTTTTCTGGGAAATTTTAGCCAATCCTTTCGGTGAGCTTGATCTAGTTTGCCAAAGTGATTCGGCAACTCGCCGATCGATTAAGCGAGTTTGTCTGCACCTGTTTTTCTACAACTTTTTTTGAACTATTCCTAACTTTCTATAATGTGTTTGCAGATATGGCTTGACCAAAACTGGCTCGTAGAGACAAGTCGCCCCACAAGAGGGCCAAGGGAATCACAATCAACGAGGATGCAGTTGCATCCAGGGCAAAGGCTACCAAACTATCCACCACATGTGGGAAGGGAAAGGGAAAGGCAAAGCACCTGCTTCTGCGTCACAGGAGGCCATCTCTGACAGTGACGGAATGTATGCCACTCACCCACAACTTCTAAGAGTGACCGTGAGCACCAGGATCCTTGGGCTACCACTTTTGAGCTTGAGGATTATGAGTTATTGTCAGCCTAGAGAGCTGAGCTATATTCCAAGAGGTTGAATGATCCGTCTAGGATCAGCACTACCCAGAACACCGCATCTCCTTTTGCTCCAACACAGGTTATGGTCTTAGCACCACCGGTATAAGGTCCTCCTCCCCAGTTTATGAACGAAATGAAGACTGAGGGATTAAAGACAATTATTGAGGGAAAGAGGTTGTCTACTGATGGATTCATAGATAGACACCCAGAGATCATGAGCTGCCTGAAGTCCTACAAGTTCCAGTTGCTCACTAAACCCCATGGCCCTTATGTTACAAATTGGGTCCAGGAATTCTACACTGTTTACGGATCCCTGGTGCCACAAGGGAAGAAACCGGAAGAAAAATTCAAGCCGGTAGATTGTGTGGTTGTCAAGGGCAAAAAGGTGAAGTGTGATATTGATGCTATCAATGCAGTCCTGGAATATTCAACGATAATTAAGGATGACTGTCAATACAAGATTAGGACAAAAACATTAGAATATATAAAGAAGTGGTTGGCTCCTCAGATATCTAACGGTATTCCCAAGTGGCTCGTGGTTGGATCACCCATTGAAAAGAAGGACCTAAATATAGTAGCAAGGTTCTGGTTTGGCTTCATCAGCATTACTATCATGCCATCCCAGAACAAGTCGATACTTCGCCATGCAAAAAAAGCTTGTATTGGTTGCATCATTGCTGGGACAAGGCTAAACTTGGGGATGATCATTGCACAGAACATGGTCATGAGGGCCAAGCAGCGCCAGACTTCTCTCCCTTTTCTGGTGTTGGTCACTGAGTTGTGAAAATGAGGTCGGGTGCCTCGAGATGAGAAGAAGGATATGGAAGTGAATCCCGTATCTTCTACCGACATCTGGAGGATTAAGGCGGAGTACTTGAAGGATGAGGCCGAGAAGAAGAAGGCAGCCCCGGTAGATAGATCCCCGGTTGTGGACACTTATGTATTACCTGCAAATAAACCTTTGCCTACTCCGGCCCCTGGGCCTTTAGGTATATCTAGCACTGCTCCTTCCATTACGCCTAGTACCCTTATTGCTCCCTTACCTCCCAGATCTGGTACTGTTGTTGTTGTTGTCTCCCGACCCCCGCTCAATCAGGCTGCATTACTACTGATGGGGCAGCTAGCCCATTCTGCTGATAGATGAGCCTCCAGACTTGAGGCCACCATTCCTGGCATGATTGAGACGACCCTTGCCGATTGTGTGACACCTCTAAGTTCTACTATTGATGCCATTGCCTCAAGGATAGCGGTGTGTGAGTGTGGCCAAGGGGCTACTGAGGAGGTGACGGCTCTAAAGGCCACTTTTGCTGAGCTGAGGAGAGATGTGGACCATCTGAAGTCCAACGACATGTCAATAATTTTCGGGACAATAGAGATCCCTGATATGCCAGTTGATCCAAATATGCCTCTGGTTACCACAAAAGATGAGGTTCGAACTGAGGAGGTAGCGTCTATAGAGTCTGAGGCTGAGACCAATGAGGAGCAGTTGGGTGTTGATGAAGAGGTTTCTTACAGGGGCCTTATAGAGATTAAGGAGGCCATGTTAGAGTCAACTGTGCAGATCTCATTGACAGACACTCCCTTGGCTGACCCTAGTGGTGCTAGTGCTGTTGATGTGACACCGGGCACTGATGCCCCGACAGATTGAGCGATTGCGTAAACATGATCTTCTTTACCTCCCTCTCTATCATTTCTATTGATTTTTAGTGTTTGTATTGCATTTGAGGACAAATTGCTTTTTGTTTGTGGTGGGGTAAGGTATTTCCATACCTACCTCTTGTGACTATTACTTTTGTTTATATATTGGGTTTTGTGCTGTAAATTATGTTTTGGCACTATTTTATGGATGTTTGAGCTTGTGGCTCCTTGTTTTCATTTCAAATGATTTTTGGACCCTTCTGAAAAATTTTGCCACCTCTTGATTGTGTTTGAATGTGTCTGTTCTTGTGCAAATTTGAGTGTCGGTCATGATCAATACCGATGACTTGAATAGTGCTATCAATCGAACAAAAATGAATGTGCGGCTACGATGAGGCCAAATGAAGTTGCATAGGCAATATGTGAACTTTTTACATCTTGTTGTGACTTGCCGATTATCAAATTGAGTCTCTTGTGATAAACATTGCACACTAACGAAAGTGTGGAGTCTTGTTTGATGTTGGTGCCAATGCCTTGAGTGATGAGCTTACCATGAACCATGTGTGATGACACCTAGAATTTACCCCGTTGGTCCGGTTGACAATGAGATGCAAGCTCTTAAAATGATCTTAGGCAACAATTTTAAGGAGTGAAACAATTTGACATTATACATCTTTTGTGGCTTACCTTGTGAGTGTGTGAACTTTGCTTGAACACCCTTTGAGGCTTACCTTTTTTTCCATGGAAGAAACTTGATGCAATTGTAACCTTTCTTTATCCCTTTACCCATAATCCTCATGAAAAGTGGTTTGTTTGAATAGGCAACTTAGGCCAAAAGACTAAGTTGGGGGTGTGGTGAAAAGAGAAGGTAAATCAAGAAGTGTGACGAAATCCCCCTTTACCCATGGTTTTGAGAAAAAATGGAACCCCTCCATACAAAAAGAAGAATGAAAAAGAAAAAGAATGAAAAAAGTTAAGAAATAAAGTTATGAAAGCTGCCAAAGAAATGGGGTGTCCGGTATCCCATGGAAAGTGAATAATGGGGTGAATTTTGAGCATGGGTGAAATTATTGAAGAAAAGGGAAGAAAGTGTTGTTCATACCACATTTCATGAGGATAGAAGCCACTGAGCCCAAATGACCTTACCTTTACACTCAGCTCCGTTACAAGCTTTGAAAAGACCTTTTTGATCTTGAGTGAGCTGATCAAGTGTTGATTGGAAAATAAGGGCAATCCTATGGGTGAAGTTATGCATGTGTTAATTTGTGTGAGTGTGAGAATTGCATGTGATTCCGGAACTATAAAGTGTTGAACCATTGTGTGTGAATATGGAATCATTCTTTGTGTGAGTGCATTTGAGTACCTTTGTTGAGCTTGAACTTGCATTTGAAATAAGCATTCTGAATTTACAATGATTTAGTGTTCTTAAATGCTTATTTTGTGCCAATAACTTATCTAAAACCCTTGGTTTTCAGGTACATGGATTGAGGAACAAAGCAATGACACTATTTTGCAAAAAGGAACAAGGCGAGCTGAAAGAGTGAAGAAAAGTAAGCCTGGTGATCGCCAAGTCTACTTGGGGAGTCGCCGAATGGCTATTTGACCGCCTAAAGTTCTAGTGTACCAAGCCTTGGAAGAGAAAATCAAGTTGGCGAGAGAAAGGAGCAGTCGGCAGATCGCTGAGTGGTTCCGTGATGCGGTGTTGGATCACTCAAAGTTACAGACCTTGAGGATGCTGAAGTGCAAGGCAGAAGGGCGATGAAATTGGCTAAAGTGCGGATCGCCGAGTGGATTGGCGAGCTCGACCTACTGCTCCGAATGGCTCTTCGTAACACAATTTTGGTGACTATAAATACATTTTTGAACATTTAGTTTAGTATCAATTATTATCATATTTTAATTACATCAAATTTTAACATTGAATTCTGAGTATTGAGACAAGTTTTGCTTAGCTTTTGAAGAATTGAAGTTTTTCATTTTTGAGAAATTGAATGAGGGTCTTTGAGATTCTTCAATTTGGACCTTTGTAAAGACGAAATCAATCTTACCTAGTTTTGGGGTGTGATTATGGGCTGATTTAGTTTATGGGTATTGCTAATTGTTAGTTTAAATGCTGTTTAGAAGTGATTTAAATCATTAATTGTGGTTTAATTTAAGAAATGTAGTTGCAAATGCAGTTCTACCCTTGTATTTTTGGCTTGCTCGAGAGAGAGATTTTAAAACCAAGATTATTGATTGATGGTCGGTGGGTATTGAGTTGTCATGGGTTCAGCTCGAGAGAGTGAATCCTAAACCCTTTTCAACACATTTAGCTCGTGAGAGTGAACATACTAAGGCGTAGGCTATTCTTATTTTGCATGCTTGTTGATGTTCCAGAGAAATCGATTTGATTCGGGGTAAATTGTTCAAGAGAAAGTTTACCTCCTCTATAGTCTAGCTTAATCACTAATATCTAGCTATTTTCTAATAGTTGCAATTACCCATTTGTGTACATTAGCCTATAATAGAATCACATCCCAAGAACCCGCCTCATTATTGTTATTTCGTATTGTTTGCTATTGTTGTAGCTGATAATTAAAACCAAAACTCCCCTTATTGGACATTCGTGTCACCCCTTGGTTTGCATTATGTTTTCATTCGATAATTTCTATTCCTATGACTGACATGATCATGTTCACACTTTCCTATTGAATCTTAAACATGTACCACTCTCTGTGGGATTCGACCCCAACTCATTTAGTTGGGTTATATACTGACTAGCGATCGTTGACACTTAAAATTGGATGAAGTGTCATTGAAACATTAAATCATGCATGTCCCAGCATATCTAGTCAGTTAAAGGCTTACATTCAGACATAGTTAGATTCAACTTTAATTTGAGTTTGATCTTTCAGTTGTTATTAAACTCGCACTATTTATATATACAGACTTAGTTGGATATTCCCCACTATTTCAAATTAATTCATGATTAAAGCTTCCGCAAAGTATTTCTTAATTTAGTTTATCTAGTATGCTTATGATATGCCAGCTCAGGGATAGCTTTGGGTCACTCGTGATCCTAGGTCCCGTGTTTACGTCAAGGGGGTAGCCTCGGGGCGTGACAAACTTGGTATCAGAGCATTAGGTTTAAGAGTCCTAGGATGTAAAAAACTTACACTAAGTAGAGTCCTTTTCATGGTTGTGAAGTGCACCACATCTAATAAAAGGGAGGGTACGAAGTATTTTAAGAAACAGTTCACTTTCTTTTTATTCTGATCGTGCGTGGGTATGATCTTCTTTCTAAGTCAACGTTATGTGTTTCAGATTATGCCTCCTCATAGAGCTTATGCAAGGAATGCTAAGGCACGCAATGCTGATGCAGTTCCTACAGTCCGAGATCATGAAGTTTCGAATTCAGAGTTTTGGAATGCCATTAGACTTTTGGCCCATAGTGTAGCCAACCAAAACAACCAATACATTACAGTTCATGCAAATTCTAGTGTTGGATCAGTGGCAGTTAGAGTCCATGATTTTGTTAGGATCAATCCACCTGAGTTTCTAAGGTCGCAAGTTGGTGAGGACCCCAGAAATATATTGATAAGGTAAAAAAGATCTTTGGAGTGATGCAAGTAACTGGAAATGATAGGGTAGAATTGGCGTCTTACCAGCTCAAGGATGTAGCTCACATTTGGTTCACTCAATAGAAGAAAAACATGGGTGAGAATTAAGATCCAGTGACTTGGGAGTGTTTTACTGGAGCTTTTCGGGACAAATTCTTTCCAAGAGAGTTGATAGAGGCAAAAGCTCGGGATTTCATGAATTTGACGCATGGTTCTATGTCATTCTAAGAGTATGAACTCAAGTTCACCCAGCTCTTTAGGTATGATCCACATATAGTTGTCGATCCCAGGGTAGAGATCGACAAGTTCCTATTTGGGGTATCTGATTTGGTGAAGACAAAGTGCAGAAATGCGATGTTGTTAGAAGATATGAGTATCTTTAGGCTCTGGAGTCATGCTCAGTAGGTTGAGAGAGACAAGCTTAGGGAAAAGGCTAAGGATAAAAAAAAGGCCAAGACAGACAACTATGATTACTCTCAGTATAAATCGGGTGGTGGAAATCGCTCATAGTTTCAACAAAGATCTTCAGCTCCTGCACCTTCATCATCTAGTGCTCCATCCCCCAGGTTTTGACAGGATAAAAAAGGTAGGGCATCAGGTTCTAAGTCTCAGGGGATTGTTTGGGTTCCAAAACCTACCCAACTTGTCCCAAGTGTGGTAAGAACCATCCAAGTGAGTGTCTTGCAGGAAAGGAAGGATGTTTTGGATGTAGTCAGTCTGGTCACAGGTTAAGAGATTGTCCTTCTTCTAAACATGGTCAAAGAGGTAATAATAGTAGGGCTCAATCTACAGCTGCTGCATCACCAGCAGGTCCCCTAACTCAGCAGGGTGCTTCATCTGGTATAGGTGGTGGTCAGTACCAAAACAGGTTGTATGCTCTCCAGGCTTGCCAAGACCAGGAAGATTCTCCTGATGTGGTCACTAGTACGTACGAGTATTAAACTTAGATGTTTATGCTTTGTTAGATCTAGGAGCTACTTTTTCCTTTGTAACTCTATATATCTAGAAGTAAACTTTAATGTTGGTCCAAGAATTCTCTGAGAACCCTTCTCAATCTCTGCTCCAGTCGGTGACCCTGTTTAGCTAGACGGGTATACAGAAATTGCCCTATCACAGTCGATCAGAAAGTCACCTCAGTAGATCTTGTAGAGTTAGAATACTTTGATATCATTCTAGGCATGGATTGGTTACATTCATGTTATGCCTCAGTCGATTGTAGAACTAGGATCGTTCATTTCCAGTTTCCAAGCAAACCTGTCTTCGAGAGGAAGGGTAGTAGCTTAGAGTGCCTATGGGTCGATTCATTTCCTACCTTAAGGCCAGCAATATGATCTTTAAAGGGTATCTCTATCTTTTAGTTTGGGTTAAGGATTCAAGCTCCGAAACCCCAACTCTTGAGTAAGTTCAAGTAGTAAATGAGTTCCCAGAAGTGTTTCCAGAAGAACTTCCCAAACTTCCTCGCAAAAGGGAAATCAACTTCGGAATTGATCTTCTTCTTGATACTCAGCCTATTTCTATTCTTCCTTACAGAATGGCTCCAACTGAGCTTAAAGAATTCAAACAACAGTTAAATGACCTTCTAGATAAGGGGTTCATTAGACCTAGTATTTCCCCATGCGGTGCTCCAGTGTTGTTCGTGAAAAAGAAAGATGGTTCTCTCAGAATGTGCATTGATTATCGGTAGTTGAACAAAGTCACAATCAAGAATAAGTATGCTATCCCCAGGATTGATAGACTTGTTTGACCAACTTCAGGGTTCTAGTAATTTTTCAAAAATAGACCTCAGATCAGGTTATCATCAGCTCAGAATCAGAGATAGTGACATCCTGAAAATAACCTTCAGAACTTGGTATAGTCGTTATGAATTTTTAGTTATGTCATTTGGACTAACCAATGCTCTTACAACTTTCATGGATTTGATGAACATGTTATTCAAACAATACTTGGTCTTGTTTTATAATCATATTTATAGATGATATCCTCATTTACTCTAAGAATGAGGAAGAACATGCGACTCATTTGAGGGTTGTCCTGCAAACTCTCAAATATCGCTAGTTATTAGCTAAGTTTAGCAAATGTGAGTTTTGGCTGCAATCAATTGCTTTCCTTAGGTATATTGTGTCTAGTGAAGGGATCCAAGTGGATTCTCAGAACATATAAGTAGTGAAACAATGGCCCAGACCTACCTCTCCTATAGAGGTCAGAAGTTTCTTGGGTTTAGCGAGTTATTACAAAATGTTTGTGGAAGGATTTTCATCCATAGCTTCTCCATTGACTAAGTTTACTGAAAAAAGGTTAAGTTTCAATGGTCAGATGATTGTGAGAACGACTTCTCAGAACTGAAAACTAGATTGACTACAGCTCATGTTTTGACTCAACCAGAGGGTTCAGACGGTTATGTGATCTATTGTGATGCATCCATAGTCGACCTAGGTTGTGTGTTGATGCAGCGAGGTAAGGTTATAGCTTACGCTTGTGGGCAGCTTAAGGTGCATGAGAATAATTAACCGACTCATGACATCGAGCTTGTAGTCGTAGTATTTTTCCTAATGATTTGGAGACATTACTTGTATGGTGTTCATGTAAATGTGTTCACAGACCATAAGAGCTTTCAGTATGTGTTCAATTAGAAAGAGTTGAATCTTCGCAAGAGGAGATGGCTTGAGTTCCTCAAAGACTATGATATGAATGTGCTTTACCATCTAGGTAAGGCCAATATAGTAGTTGATGCTCTTAGCAGACTATCCATGGGTTTTGTAGCACATGTTGAGGAAGAAAGGAAAGAACTAGCAAAAGATGTTCATCGGCTTGCTCGATTAGGAGTTTTCCTTATGAGAATATTAGATGGTGGTGTAAGACTCCAGAATGGGTTAGAATCTTCATTGGTATAAGAGGTTAAGAAGAAATAAGACACTGATCCTATACTGCTTCAATTGAAATGAGCAGTTCATCAGTAGAGAGTTGAGGTTTTCTCCCAAGAGGGAGATGGTGTGCTTCGCAACAAGGGTCATTTATGTGTTCCTAAGGTGGGTGAGTTGAGATAGCAAATCCTTACAGACGTCCATAACTCCAAGTATTCTATTCATCCAGGTGACACTAAGATGTACCGTGATCTGTGGGAAGTATTTTGGTGGAACGACATAAAGAGAGACATCGCAGACTTTGTGGCTAAGTGTGCTAACTGTCAACAGGTGAAGGTAGAACATCAGAAACCAGGAGGTATGACTCAAGATATTAACATTCCTACATGGAAGTGGGAAGTGATAAACATGGACTTCATTACAAGTTTTCCTCGTAATCGCAGGCAGCATGACTCCATTTGGGTGATAGTGAACAAAGTTACTAAGTCCGCTCACCTTTTGGCTCTCAAGACAACAGATTCAGCGAAGGACTACGCCAATATTTACATTAATGATATAGTCAGGTTACATGGGGTTCCTTTGTCTATCATCTCTGATAAAGGTCATCAGTTTACCTCTCATTTTTGGAAGTCATTTTAGAAAGGTCTTGGTAATCAAGTTAACCTCAGCACAACATTTCATCCAAAGACAGATGGTTAGGCAGAGCGTACCATTCAAAACTTAGAGGACATGTTGAGAGCTTGCGTAATCGACTTCAAGGGAAGTTGGTATTATCACCTTCCTCTTATAGAGTTCGCCTACAATAATAACTATCATTCCAGTATTTAGATGAACCCTTATAAGGAATTATATGGTCATAGGTGTAGATCTACATTTTGTTGGTTTGAAGTAGGTAAATCAGCCTTGATAGGACCATATTTGGTTCATGATGCTATGGAAAACGTTCAGCTCACCAGAGATAGACTTAAGACAGCCTAGAGTCGCCAGAAGTCCTATGCAGATATAACGAGAAGGGACTTGGAGTTCCAAATTTATGATTGGGTTTTCCTGAAAGTGTCACCTATGAAGGGGTGTGATGATATTTGGCCAGAAAGGGAAGCTCAGTACTAGTTATGTAGGCCCTTACAAGATCTTGAAAATGGTTGGTAAAGTGGATTATAAGTTAGAGTTGCCAGCTGATCTAGTAGTGGTGCATCCGGTCTTTCACATATCCTTATTGAAGAAATGAGTAGGTGATCCAGCATCTGTTGTACCTGTTGACACCCAATTTTGGACCTCCACAATGAAAACTGTTCATCGAGCTTCTTAAATTCCAAACGATTTAAAATAATTGACTTTAGAAAAATTCAAAATATATTTTTTTCAAGTTATTTTAAGGCAATTTTGTCATTTAAAAAAAAAATCTTTTAATAATATATATGTTTTGCATAATTTTGTATATAATTAGTATATTTTATAAATATTCGAAAATCACCTCAAAAAATGATTTTTGTTTAGAATAAAATATTTTGTTAATTGTTTAAATTAATTAAATGGTTATAATTTTAAATGGGTCTTGAAGAACCAAAAGATCACACCGTACGTGCAGTATATACAGAAGTTGTGGAAGAGATTTCGCAAGGTTGAATCAGGCACACTCCCAGGACACATACCGAGCTGACCAATGCTCTTGCCACCATCGCCTCATTGATTAAACATTCGGATAGAACTTATATTGATCCCTTGGATATAGAGGTAAAAGAGTAGTGTAACAACCCTAAAAATGAAATAGGATGAACTAGAGTCTCACATGTTTTATAGAAGTTGTTAACTTGTTAAAACGATGAAATATGGCTTTTGAAATTTAATTTAGAGATTTTTGAGGTCAAATATCAAGAGACGACCATGACGTCAGGAAACTAGTCTTTTGGTGCTAGTATGTTCTAGTGTGTTTTCATTGAAGTTGGTGTGTTGTTTGAGGTCTAAAACTTGTAAAAGTGACCCTAGTACCTATATGGACATGTGTAGGGGTTAATCGTCCGGGTACGACTCCCCAAGGACCACCCTAAGGGTCCTTGAAGAGGACACTAAGTTTAGACCCCAAGCTGCCAAAAAGGGGTGAACTACGACCATGACTTACGACCAGTAAGTCCATTGACGCCCCTTAAGTCTTCCTCCGTAAGTCAAGACATAGCCTAGGGAGCCTTAGATCCCATGGCCAAGTTTGAGTCGCCAACTACAGACCAACAAGATGCTCCTTAAGCCCACCTATGATCCGTAGGTGGGGGTCTCGTAAGTAACCCCTGCAATCTGGCAAGTTTCGGCCAACTAGAGGGGTGAGTTGGTAAATTCACCCCACGTTCCTATTAAGACATGGACGATTATTTTATGTATTTTTAGTTATTTTAAGTATATTAAAACTATAATTTCCCTATTTAGAATTCATTCTTCAAATAAAACCCTTCCCTCTAAAAAACGTTCTCTCTAGAACTCCATTGAAGGTCAAGGTGAAGATCAAGCTAGGGTTGTGAATTTTCAAGGGTTTGTTTGTCACCCCCCGAATATACCCCCTAGGCGTAACACGGCGTACTTGACCCCGAAGGCGTCTTATACGAGCCCTTAGCATATTTATCATTGCATATAGACATTGAATAATGCGGAATATAAAAAAAATGAAAACTTTCAACATCAATGTCAAAGTATCTCAAAATAGAAAATAAAAAGTATAATGTTTAGACATCATCATCTCAATGAAACCATCTAAGTCCACATAAGAGTCTCAGGTAGGGACAATAGCCCTTTACAATAGAATTGTCTCAAAATGATAAGTACATAGGAAGTCTAATAGTCTATTACAATATAAGGAACATAAGTGTCATAGTGTGTGTCCTCGGAACTTGAGGACATACCAAAAAGTCTTGGAGAAAGTCTAAGTCCAAGCTTGAGTCTCTTAGTAGCACAATCACTTCTCGGAACCTACACTTGGTAGAAAAAGGAAGAAATATGGGTTAGCACAATTAATTGTACTAAGTATGGAAGCCATGCAATTAAAACCACTTAAAACATGCATAAAAGGGACCTTTATATGAAAACATGCTATTTCAAGTTAAAAGCCATAATGCATATTCAAGGAATATTTAGCCAATCCACATTACAAGATAAAGAGACATTCATGATCATAACAAAAAGCCATAACCCATACCTTACATATTTGAATTCCATTTATATGATACCATCATAAGACACCACCCACGACCCTCCTTTCAAGTTTACTTGTTCAATGTACATATAAAGTCCCATACCCCCATATTTATATACTAAGTAAAGCCATCAAGAAGACACAAGTGTAATCACATACATAATCAACATCCTAATAGGTGAAACCAAACTTACCACCATTCATAAGTTGCTATCCATAGAGGACTCACACAAGAACTCCTCAAAAAACCCACTTGTGCAATGCATAGGTAAAGTCCCATACCCTCACCTATATTAAGTAGTATCCCTAAAGTAGTCCCAATTAGAGTTCATAAGTCATTTACATAAGTCATATTCATACATTAGATCATCTTCTTAAAACGTAGGGATATTAGCAATAACCGACATAGACCATGTGAGCTTCATGGAATCCAGTGTTCTACTCCCGCACCGAAAAGAGAGTGTTCCACTTGCCAAGGTAGAACTAACATAATAGCATCTAGGTGGATCCAGTAGCTAATACCAATATGGGCAAACATAGTTATGGAACAAAGAGATTTTTACTAGAAACCCGGACTTGCTAAACGTAAAAGGTTTCCATCTCATGAGACAACATGTATATATATTGGGAACCCAGACTTGCTAAATGTAAAAGGAACCCATATGGGAAGCCGGACTTGCTAAACGTAAAAGATTCCATCTCATATTCATGTTCACTCGGTGCTAAGCACAATTCCCTTTTTAACGTAGTATTAGGCCTCCTTTACTTACACATTAATTCAATAAGAAGTGAATTAAGGATTCAGCTCATCATTCATCATATAGCTCACAAGTTCTAAGATGAGAATAACCTTTCATTGTAGATCCGTCAACATATAATAATGTTCATTCATAACATAGTCATTTAGGGTTCATGAGATTTACCTTCTATTCATCATACCAACACTACCATAATCATATCTTAACATTCATGTTCATATCATAGCATACTTGTCAACACTTGGGGTTTTAGGGAAGAGGAACATAACTCAATCACTATAATTCATAATCAAGTAGCACCTCCACCATAAGTGGATCAACAATTCAATAAATGAACATTCATCAATTTGACATTCTTCATTTATAGCCTTCAAGGACCACATCAAGATTCAACTCTAATTCTTTGGAAATCATTCATCATATATAGCAACATCATAATCCAATAATGAATTCTACAATTACATATCAGATTATCATCCTTCATTCACTATTAAAGTCATACTAGGGTTTAAAGTGAAAAGAAGGGGAATTCATGGATCTTGTGGGGGGTTTGTTCAAAAACCATCAACATGACATTAATTCATCCACAAATCATCATATAAAAACCATAATTAATCATTATAATTCAATGAAAACACATTTATAAAGTGACCCACGAAATTGAGAGAAAACCTAGAATTTGGGGAACTTTGAAATCCAATTTTGAGAGGGCCTCTTGGGGAAAAGATCCCAACTGTGAAGACCAACCATACCTTAGTTGATTCCTTGAGAATCAATGGAGAAACTCCAAGCAATTTGGGAAGAAACCATGAAACCCTAGCTCCAATGAAATCTTCTTCTTCTAGAGTCTTTAGAGAGAGAGAGTTTAGAGAGAAGTGGGTTTTCATTTTATGATTTGGAGATATAAGGTGGAAGACTAGGTTATTACGTAATAATACCCTAATGTGCCTAATATAACTATTTATAACTGTTTTTAATCCTTAAGTAATTAATTAGTAAATTACTAAACTACCCCCACTTAAACCGTGTGGAGCCAGTGAGCTCGAGTGCCATCCACGAGTCCCCGCCCACGAGGCGTGGATTGAACCATGGGCCGTGCTGGCCACTCATGGTTTGGTACTGAGAGGGTGCAAACAAGGGTCTTGGTGAGGAGACTAACTCTCAACTAACGAGACCCTTCCACGGAGCGTGACTCGGTCTATGGACTGTA
>JAJONZ010009183.1:0-46578 GCA_029582445.1 Solanum paucissectum | reverse complement strand
AGAAACTAAACAAGAGTAGGCAAAATTTGAGATAACAACATAAACAGGCGGAAGCAAACCAAAACATATATACAAATAAAGATCCCTCCCAGAACCTGTAAGTCACTAGTACAGAGCTACTAACAAAACAAGTACAAGTTCAAAAGTGGACCACAGAGACTGGACTGTCTCGAAAGTTTAAAAAAAGTCTATATATACAGATGGAGACTGAAATAGTACAAAACGTTGTGTGCTCACCCCCGTCTCCAGATGAGACTGCTCCAAACTCGGTCAACGCTGACTACTGGTGCTCGGACCTGCATCACGAAAACAGATGCAGAGTGTAACATGAGTACCAAACAACATGTACCCAGTAGGCATCATAGACCGACTGAACTTGAAAAGTAAAGGCAATATGAAAATAAGGAATAACACAAACCGAAGTCAAGAACGAAAATCTAACTAACAATGGAATGCACACGAGTGTAGAAAGAACTAACTAAAGTAATCTATAAGCTAACTACACCTAACTGGACCTCCATAAGCCCAAAAGGTACACTCGTGCGCAAGTTAAATAAAAACCCGAACGGACTCCTATAAGCCCGACGAGTACACAAAATAACTATAACTAAAGAGAATTGCATATAAGAACCCAAGAACGGAGAACATCGAACCAGAACCTCAACCCTAATTAGTAGAATCTGACAGTACGGAGGCCGAACTTCGAACCAGATGCTCACCAGAAATACCCAAGTAACCAATCACAAGTATCAAGTATCTGAGGCCGAAACTCTAACCGGATGCTCTATATAAGTATCTGGGCAATAGAGGCCGGACCTTAAACTGGATGCTCTATATAAGTATCTGGGCAATAGAGGTCGGACCTTAAACCGGATGCTACATATGAGTATCTGGGTAATAGAGGTCGGACCTTAAATCGAATGCTCTATAAAGGTGCAAATGTAGCTGCTGAAAGAGTCCTAATCGATCCACGCTCATAAATGTCCGTGGAACGCCGTTCATACTTAGCCAATCAATGTAACTCCTTGGAAGCGAATCGAAAATCAAATTCAAATCGCGAAGCAGAATTAGTGTAGCCGACGTAACTCGTGAAGCCGAAACATCGGGGAAAATAAGGATAACTATAGTCGGAGCAAGCGTATCGCCTAGCTAAGGCCCAAACTATCAGACTCAAGTCTGCTACACCAGTCTACAGGATCTACGCCGGTCGAGCGACGTCGGGGCAAAACTAAGACCTATCATATCCGAATCATGTATTTCTAAGGCAAGCCCTAGTCAACCCTAAACAAAGGCCCAACAAGCTTCAAATAAATAGTAATTAAGCATGCAAGCACTCCACATAGCGAGGAGGGTCAATTAATAACACAAAGCATGCTCACAGTTACCCGATAATTCTCGAAATAGGCCGAAAATATGATTTTTAAACACCTTTATGAGATTCAATAACTACCCAACCTAAATCCCAACTAAACAACATGCATTCACATTCTCGAGCTCAATCTAAGAGAGGGAAACCGTAGCCTACCTGTAGGCCGATCACACGAGCTCCAAAATCACTTCTCCGGAGCTTTTCCTTTTCGAACGGCCTCGAAACGCTGCCTCGCTATCAAAAATAGAGTCACAACATTATTACGGTCGTTTAGACACTAAAATCTCAACAAACGGAAACGGGTCAATTTTGGAGTCAAAATGGGAATCATGGGACCCGCACCGAACTGTCCGAATTTGACTCCATCAAGACACCCTAAACAACACTCCAAACTTGTGTTCCAAAATGGAACACAATTCGGGGCTCAAAACGCAGCAAAAACCAACAAGCAAGAAAATCACACTTTAATCAACTAAAAGAAAACCTACAGCAGTCTAAACTCGAAATCTACAAGTATCTAATGGTGCCCAGCACTCCTTGAACACTCTACAACGAAGCCTCGACAATTTCCAACACGTGGGACTTCGAATCACCCAAAACCAAGCTAAAATGAGGGAGATATGACCAAAACAAGAATGCCAAAAATAAAAGCTCGAAAAAGGGTACAACAGTCAGGTTTATCGCGAAATTTACCTCGAATTACGCGTACTTGATAACTTCCGAATACTCTACAGCGAAGCCACCAAAAATACGAAACTCCCGCACTTTGAATCGCCTAATTCGGTTGAAAGATGAGAGAGCTATGAGGTCTTTAAGTTTGGAAAATGTTGCTGATGTTTCTGCATTTATAGCAGATTTTTCTGCAATAACTTTCCAAAAACTAAAAACTCCGACGGGGTGCTCCAATCTCGTTCGAAACTCCGTGCATGCAAACGAGATATGCAACCATACAAAATTTGATATTTCGGACTCAATGACACAGTCAAAATTTCCATACGAGATCATCTTGATAAAAAGTGGGTCACACACCCAAATATCATTTTAAGTCAAAAACCACAAAAGAGCTCCGAAAAATATCGAAAACATCGAGACACAAAAGAAAGGTCAATCCAGACCAAACTTGACATTTCGGAGCTAATCGCGCTGACAAAATTCTCATCCGAGCGCGTTTACTCAGAATGATGTTTCTGCATTTATAGCAGATTTTTCTGCAATAACTTTCCAAAAACTAAAAACTCTGACGGGGTGCTCCGATCTCGTTCGAAACCCGTGCATGGAAACGAGATATGCAATCATACAAAATTTGATATTCCGGACTCAATGGCATAGTTAAAATTTCCATACGAGGTCATCTTGACAAAAAGTGGGTCACACCCAAATGTCATTTTAAGTAAAAAACCACAAAAGAGCTCCGAAAAATATCGAAAACCTCGAGACACAAAAGAAAGGTCAATCTAGACCAAATTTGACATTCCGGAGCTAACAACACTGACAAAATTCTAATCCGAGCGCGTTTACTTAGAATGTTGACCAAAGTCAAACTTAGGCTTAAACTTAAAGTTAAAACGCCTAATCGCACTGACTTACATTGAAAACCTCGGGAGTCATGCCGACCATGCTACTAGCCTAAAATGACCCTTCTGGAGCTGATGGAATCGTCAGAAATGAATTCTGGTGTCATCTTCTTAAACTTTTGATCAAAATTGATCGTTCAAGGTTCATAAGCTCCAAAACACAAAAACTCGCACAAAAACCAAACGAACGACCAGGTGACCGAACTGTCAGTCCCAACAAGTCATAAATGACTTGGGGTCGCTATAGGAACGCTCTAAACGACACACAGAAGGCAAGACACATAAATGACCAGGAGGGTCATTACAGTTGTTGCTCGAGGCTTTTTGATCTCTTTTTTAACGTCTGATGTTGTTCTTTATAACTTTCTGAAATTTAGAAAATTTCGTTATTTCTGACAAACTATTTCCATGGAGATTTTCTTAGACTTATTTCTTATACTTAAAATCTTTCTATGACTCATAATTTTTGTGCAACAAAAATGAAAATTAGAAAAATATGGCACTTTAAGATTTCGAAGGAACCCTTTGCCTTAAGATAAATTGTTCTTGACAATGTAGTGTATGTATAGAAAATACAGATATTATTGAATGATCATAAGTAAACTTAATAAAATAGTTCAATCCCATGCGAAGCATGGATAAATTACGAGAAAATGTCATAAATAGTCCATTAACTATATGAGTAGGTTTAAAATGGTCCCTTAACTATACTTTTGTTGGTTTTAGTCCTTTAACTATTCAAAAACTTATCAGTTTTGGTCCTTAATTTTACACTTACTGGTTTTAGTCCTTTAGTATTAAAAAACTTATCAGTTTTGGTCATTTAATTATACACTTGCCGATTTTAGTCCTTTAAGTATTCAAAAACTTATGTCTTTGTCCATTTTTAATACAAATAGCTTAGGTTTATACCAACGAAACTCTTGGTGAAGTCAAATCTTTAACCCATTTTTAAAGTTGTTTCTCTACCTCCGCTACTTTTTCTTCAAATTACTTTTTATGAAAAGAACAATAACCTCAACCATTCAAAATAAAATTAATGAGGAAAGAAGATATAAATCCTAATTTTATTCAATGAAAGATAAAATGAAGCATATAATTATTGCTAATGACTTCAATAATTGTGTTCCCTTCTTTGGCGGTTAAAAGTTCATAATCAACGTGAATTTTTTTAATTCTATTTTTCATACAAAAGAAAAATAAGAGATTTGATATTATTATTCAAATTTCTCTACGTAAAATAATATGAATAGAATAATAAAATCAATCCATTTAAAAAAAAACTTAAAAAGTTGTATATCTACCATTTTATAAGTTTCAACTTGTGAAAAATTAAACAAATTCCTTTCAATAAAGTCATTGGAGTAAATATTTTGAATTCAACGGGTAATAATTTTTTTCTTTTTATAATAAAGTTTAGCATATTGAAGTCATTAGTAACAATAATATGCCACATTTTATCGTCCGTTGAATGAAATTATGACTTATATTTTTTCTCTCCGTGAATTTTATTTTGAATCATTGAGTTAAGGTTCTTTGCATAAGGGTAATTTGAGGTAAAAGTAGCGGGGAGAGTGAAATAACTGAAAAAATGATTTAATTTCTCAAGACATGAATTTCATTAATATAAGTCTAAGTTATTTGTATAAAAAATGGACAATGACCAAACTTGATAAATTTTTAAATACTTAAAGGACTAAAACTGATAAATGTATAGTTTAGGGACTAAAACCGATAGATGTATAGTTAATAGATCAGTTGAAGGACTGAATCCAACAAAAGTATAGTTAATGGACCATTTTACACCTACTCTCTTATAGTTAAAAGACTATTTATGACATCTTCTCCCTAATTTACCTAGTAAGTAAAGTAATATTGAATGAATCTAGATAAGCTTTTGTTTGATCATCTCATAATAACTTAGATCCTTAAAAAAGGTTTGTGCTTGAATATTATATATGTACATAAATTTCAAAAGTAAAAAGAAGTTATTTTACCAAAAATGATTCTAAGAGGGGTAGTTTAGTATTGTACAAAAGATACTTCAAGATTGGTTAGAGTATACACCCAAATCATTTATTTTTGTGGATTTTACAAATTTTGAGTGAGACTTTAACGACCCAACAGATCCTTGAACTCACTCTAACATTCATCTGCCACAAATTAAGGTTTGTTTATCAGATCTCAATATTTTGTGAAATGGGGAAATAATTCAATTTTGTGCTGTTTCGTGGGGTTTTCTTGATTTTTCCTATAAGGGTTCTTTTGTTTGCGCGGCTTGTGTTAGTGATCTGTGGTAAGTTTCTTGCCTTACCCACATTTTCTTTTGTTTGTTTCTTGGGTTCATTGGTTTTCCTGTATTGTTGCTATTGCGGTTCTCCTGTGTATACCCTTTTTGGTAGAGGTACTTCTTAGTGTTATGGTGTATTGAATGTAAATCTTGAGTTTCTTAAGGGATTAATGGTGATTGTTTTCTGTTTCTCAGATAGTGGTGTCTAGAGGATTTTGTTTTGCCAACAATGAACTGATATAGCTCAGTCCCTTTTTCTTTCTTCTGTTTTGAATTTGAATTTGAGTTTCCTGGACGGTACGTGGTGGAACTCGGGTTTTGATTTTTATTATTGTACATTGAGTGCATCAATACTGGGTTGTAAGGTATTGTTTACAAAGTAGGTATGGGTGGAATTCTTTCGTTCCGGAAGCTTTTTCTTAATTTCTAGGCTTAGTTGCTTTTGCCTTGTGCTATTGTGGGATTGTTGAGCGATGAATTGAAAATGCAGTATGTTGTAATTGGAATGAATTTTCATGTTTAGGAGGTTTATGAAATTGTTAATTGCAGATGAGAATTGCTTTTCGCTGAAGTGAATTCTGTACTTTTGCTTCATTGAGCAGCTGCTGATTTAACTGTTAAAGGTTTCATTTTTTTCAATTTTCCAATCAAGGGGTGTAAATAGGTTCAGGATTATGTTTCTTTTTAGTTACTCCTTTGTCTTGACAGACGCTATAATCAGATACCAAGGGAGAATATTATTCAGTATCACATGTTCTATGGAGTGCTTTCTTATGAACAGTATGCATATGATTGATTATTTGGGTGCCACTGTTAGGATCTTTTTGAGCTGCAGGTATAATGGAAACAACGTCTCTACCTTCAGAGTGTCCCCAAGACTCCACTTGTAGGATTACTCTGGTTATGTTGTTGTATAGAATCTTTTTCAGCTTTATCTAAGAGCCAGCTGTTTGCATGATTGAGTGGACTTATAATGGGTAATGTACTTCAAAGGGTTATACACTCTGTTGAGGATAGGTTTTAGAGTAGTACGAACCTTTTATTATTTATTAGTATAAGTATTATTTATATATATTATAATGTATTTTTCACTTCTATTTTATTTATTTATTATGTTGATGAAATGATATGAGTTTAAATGATGAAACGAGGTTTCATATAGTGAACACCAACTTATTTGGGACTGAAGTGTAGTTGTTGTTGTATAGGGTTATACACTCCCCATATAAGCTAGACAGTAGAAGGGCCATGAGTGGTTCAAGTCAAACTAAACAAGACAAGTTCAATTCTAATAGGATCTTACCTGATAGTGAACAATGTATACCTAGAAGTTTCCAATAGTAAATAGTCTATGATTGGGATCTCATTTATTTTGATAATCTCATATTATGACTTGCTATGCTTAGCATTACACAATTATTGCACTAAATGATTCCAGCTAGTAATAATTTGTAATAATTTGTAATAATCAAGTGACATGATTTGTTTGATATAGATGGAGTTGCATGCTTATCTTCGTCTAGTCGGTTCAGTTTTCTTCCTTTTGATTAGAATGCTAAAGATTTTATCTATCAAGCTATTCATTGTATTCAAAGTTGGTTGGATCTTTGAAATCAGTTGCCATTTAATAGAACTTGAGCTTCAATATTGGAAGTGGTAATGCATTAGGATATTGGATTTCCATGTACCCAAAGCCAACTCTTGATGATCCTGGACACACTGTTATTAGAAACTGTTAAGCTGAACAAGAAAGTTAGTAAGCATTCTGCTACAGTTCTGCAAGTAGAAGTTGGGAAACTTATCAAGCTTTTTTTACGATGTGATTAAATCATAAACTCAAGACATATTTTTCTATCATATAACTTTTTATGATCCCTTATTCTTGATATAGGCCCTGGTAGTAGCACCTTTTCTTTTTGTTGGTAACAAGAAGGAATATAATGATTTTCGACTTTTAAATTCCAAATTTGGAAGACGGTTACATAACTGGACGAGGACAAGTAGCAATAATAAGAAATATTATGTTTTCATATACTTGTACAATTAAGGTGCACTTTGTCCATGCACAAATATGAAATACACAAAGCACTTTGTTTTGTGGAAGTATGACTCTAGAAAAATTTTAATGTTGTAAATGCATCACTGTTACGCGTCTAGAATGTCTCAGTCATGCTTATAGTTCTATTTCTTTACTTTATTAGGATGCGTGTAGTTGACCTTTTATTCCAGTTTCTTTATCAATGGGTTAGTGAGTGTGCTTGTATCCTATTATAGGTATATCTTGACTTGAGGACTACAATTTTTTGGCTTGACATTTGCTTTCTCTTGATATTAGTTCACATACATTATGACAGGAGCCAAAAAGTTTTCATACCCTGCATTAAGATCGTAGGCTGAAATTGCTAGTAAAATGATTGGTTGGTTTTGGAGTTGGCAACTAATCATATTGAAAGAATGATGTTAAAGAATGGTTATAAAGCAAAAAAAGTACTCTTTAGTGGTAATTAGTATGACTTAATTCAGGTTGATAAGAGGCTAAGTTTCAATAGATCTGATTTCTTTTGGGCCAATTAAGGTTGATTCAATTTCTTACATCTGTATGGACTAATTCAGAAAATTGGAAGTTTAATTTGGCCACTTCAGGAATTAGAGAGAGAGAGCTTTATGTTGTGTTCATATTTCTAAATGCATTTTATTCAGTCACCTTGTGAGAAGACGCTGTAGAAGGTATTCATCAAAAAAGAAGCTGTAGAAGGAATAGGAGAGGCAGTTTCCGCGTATTTTATTGATTTTTGAAATAAATGCTCATTCACATGTTTCCAAGGATAGTTGTCTAATAGTCGAAAGATTGAGCAGTTAATTGTAAGCACTCTATGGGGCACTATAATAGCCTGCATCTTCGTAGTCACAATACAAATATGGTGGCACAACACTCTTCAGTCCCATGTCTTGTTTCGTTTCTCCGAAATTTTATATGAGGTTTGGATTGTATATGATTTGTTAAGTCAATTTGGCATTGGAAAATGTTTGTACTAATGGATGCTTATTAGAATAGAACACTTACTTTCATGAGTTTCCCTAGTATGTTAGTAATTTCTCGTAATTTGTGACCCTGCATGTCTGGGGAAACATGTTCTTTGTTTTTTGGCATAGGATGAGCTTGTGTTCGATGTGGTTGTTGCTAGCTTGTACTGTAATTATTGGTGAAATTGCAACATGGTTTGTTATATTGGCAAAAGTTGAAAATGTTGCATGTCACCAAAGGATTTAAGGATTTCTACTAGCAATCATCGCATGTGCATAAATTGATTTATGGTTTCTACACTTCCTTTCCTATCATTGCAACCACAGCATATCATACACATACACACATTTTTTCTCCATATTTTCCTTTGCCATGGACCTTATGTTCTTTGAATGTGCCTGGAATGTATCATTGCAGCAAAATCGTTTTCACATCTTGAGGCTGCTCAAAGTGAAACATGAGTCTGGCATGTCTGGTGTGCCATAGTGTTGAAAGCCCATCACAGTCCTTCAGAAGTTACTCTGTTTCAAGTTCAGACAATGACGGAAGATGTTCAGCGATTGCCAATTGTTTGATCAAGAAGATATCACTTGGCCACCCCGCTGCAAATGGTGGCATCACAACCTCTAAAGTTACCCCTCAGCCTAGTGATACGAGTAATGGCATAACAGGCCCCCCACGGCTTGTCAGAAGCCGTGCTGTGAGGAGGGATATAGTCAGAGACTGGAACTTTGATGAGGTTGCGTTGGAGCGTTAGTCCAGTAACTGCTGGAATGTAGGTGCAGAAGAGACATTATGCTTGCCTTTTAGTGTTAAATCAGATAGAATTTTGAATGCAGTACTTTGAATCTAGTTTTGGGTGCAAATGTCACACTACGGAGGATTTCTATATAAATTATCTGTTGATATTCCCTTTCCTTCTTCCTTTTCATTTTTATATGCCAGTGGTTTGGCCAGGTATGGAGTTTTATTAATTCCTAGAACTGAAAAATAATCTTATCAAAGTTTAAAGTTTGACATGCTAAATCGTTATAGAACTATTAAGATATTGACTTATCGGTTATTGATCGATATCAACTTAACCATTAAGATTTGACACAAAAAATATCATTGAAAATCACTTTAGAAACAAGGTGACAAACCAAATGAACCATGCACATGAGTTGATAGATTGCATCTTGCTCAAAAGTAAATACTGTCACATTGTAGAATAACTAAGAGTTCGAGACAATCAGAAATAAAAATATGAAACTAAATTCTAAGTCAAGGACTTTATATACAAAATGGTATAAATATTACTCCTTCTGTCCCTAATTACTTGTCCACTTTTGAATTGATACACCTATTAAGAAAACAATTATTGACATAGTGAGTTTACCATTTTACTCCTATTAATTATGAAGTGGGTGAATTAAAAATTTAAAATTTTCAATAAGTTCTATCTTTTTCAAAGTAATTAATTGAGGGTATAATAGGTAAAAAAAAATTGTCCTTTCTTGATTTGTCAAAATGGACAAGTAATTAGGGACAACTATAAAAAAAAGAAAAGGATAAGTAATTAGGGACAGAGTGAGTATTGTTTAATTTACTATCGGATTATAGGTTAACTCATTAAGAAAAAACCCTCAAGCCGTTAAAGAATGATAACCCAATAATAAAAAAATCAAAACTATTATCAAAATTGCTAAATTAATAACTTTTTTAAAAAAATTGGAGTTATCAATTTCAGTTCGATTTTGATGTGCACTCCCTCCCTCCCTCCCATCCAGGTTCATCAAAATGGTCCTTAATGTATGGGCTTTGATTCCATTTGGTCCTTAATGAATGGACTTGATGAAAATGGTCCTTTATGTATCATAAATTGTGATCAATTTGGTCCTTAACCCTAAAATTAATATATTTCTTTTTTTTTTTGCCATCAAAATATACGGAATATGTAAAAGATCCGCTCGTTCAAGACTTTCCTTCCCCTGTTTTCAAAAATTCCAAAATGACACATCAATTTTTTTTAACCAAAAGGGCAAATCGCTCCTGACGGAGCGATTTTCTTCTGACAAAATTGACGTCATTACTCCTTTAAATTTTTTTAAACTAAAATCGCTACACGTGGAGCGATTTCCCATTAATTTTTTAAGCAGTCCTCACCTCGGGAATTTTTAATAAAAATAATTTAAACTTTTTAAAGAAAATGACTGCTATAACATCTATTTCTATTTTTTAAACGCTGCTGGGGCAGCGTTATTAATTTTTTTTTTGGACCGGCAACGATTATTATGTTTTTTAAAGGAGTAACAACGTCAATTTTGTCAGAAGAAAATCGCTCCGTCAGGAGCGATTTTACCCTTTTGGTTAAAAAAAATTGATGTGCCCTTTTGGAATTTTTGAAAACAGGGAAAGGAAAGTCTTGATCGAGCGCACTTTTACATATTCCATATATTTTAATGGCAAAATAAAATAAAAATATTAATTTTAGGATTAAGGACTAAATTGATCATAATTTATAATATATAAAAGATGATTACCTTAAAGTCCATACATTAAGTAACAAATGGAATCAAAGTCATACATTAAGAACATTTTGATCATTTTCTCTCTTTCCACTATTGGTAATATTTCTTCACAGCACAAAATCTATGAAAGCTGTGTTGTTATTGAAGTGAAGGGATTGTCAAAGAAGATGATACCATTGAAGAACACTGTCACCCGTTCATCCTGCAGCATCCCATCTCTCTTCATCTCCCTTTCTATACTCTGCATTCTACCAATCTCTCTTTTCTTCTTTCGTTCTTCTCCAACCCCACTTTCCCTAAACCCACAAATCAACCTTCAAACATCTCCCAATTTCATCAAAGTTTACGTACCAAATCTTCCAAGATCTCTAAACTATGGCTTATTGGAAAATTACTGGGATTTAGATTCAGATTCAAGAATTGGGAGTGAAGTAGACAATCAAATAAGAAAGACCCATATAGGAAAAAGTTCCAAGAATTCCCTTCCTTATCCAGAAAACCCAATAATCAAACAGTACAGTGCTGAGTATTGGATCTTGGGGGATTTGATGACACCTGAAAAATTAAAACTTGGATCTTTTGCGAAAAGGGTGTTTACTGCTGAGGAAGCTGATGTGATTTTTGTTCCCTTTTTTGCAACATTGAGTGCTGAGATGCAACTGATTGTGAATAAGGGTGTGTTCAGGAAGAAAGAGGGGAATGAGGACTATAAGAGACAAAGAATGGTTGTGGATTTCTTGAAGCAAACTGAGGCTTGGAAACGCTCTGGTGGTCGTGACCATGTGTTTGTTATTACTGGTAAGTGGTAGCTTTGTATACATCCTTATATCTCATTGCCTTCAAAATGTTCAGCTGCTGTTCATGTCAGTCATTTTTGTTCATGAAAATTTAGCAGTTTTACCCTTTATCTAGTTCTTTTGTTTATGTAGTTGTATCGAAATCAGAGAATTTAGGCGGAAATGGGAATTTATTACTAGTAGAAATCAATACAACAGTAACTACCTTGAATGAGCAAAATGAAGGAGGAAAGATTTGAAGCTAAAACTCCATTAATGAGCTTGAACTCCTCCGTGATTCCCTGAAAGAATTAAGAAGATGAAGATGAGAAAAGATCGAGAGAGAGGAAGGTGTAGAGAGAAGATATTTTGGGTAGTTGGAATTGTTCCAGATTTAGCATAACCCTTTGAGCCAAGTTAATGTGTGTATACCCTTCGGGGTGGCCCAGTGGTTTGGGCTTGGGACTTCCATGTTGGAGGTCTCAAGTTCGAAACCCCTTGCCAGCGAAAGCAAGGGGTTTGCCTTCTGGGTCGAGCTCGTCGCACCGGGCTTGCCTAGTGCGAATTATCTCTCCTATGTGGTTTGCGAGCTATTGCATAGGAGCGGGGGTTTTACCCTGTGCGCACCCAAAAGGTAGCGGCTGCGGGTTTCCCTTGTCATAAAAAAAGAAAAGAAAAAAGAAGTTAATGTGTGTATATGTGAGAGTGAATAGCACTTAAAACTGAAGTGCTTCCCATGTGCCCCAGTAATATTTGGGTTCATGACATCTTTTCCACGGGACAAGTTAGTCGTTCGCTACCTAAACTACTATCCAATCACTAGGTATATATCTGTAGATGATACATTAATTTCTTGAGGAAATTTGAAGTTATAATTCTTTTCTTAATTGGAGATGATTTGAGATAGAAGTTATAGGAAAATTCTAGATTTGGTAGTTGAGTTGTATTGAAAGATACAAGATGCTACTAAAAAGTAAAACAAGAATGATTGCAATTTTGATGGAGAAATTTAGAGTTTGCGGTTGTATTGTTCTGGTGCCACGGATCTGAATTAGCAATTTGATGGGGAATTTGTGATTTATCATAACTATGCTCCGGAGTCTGCTAATCTTTTTAGTTACTGTTTTATTGTGCACCGTTACTTGAAAGATTGGACATCGGATGTTTCTAGATGAAGCTTGTATAGTTCTTTGTTTATGTATGTGTCTTAACGAGTATAGGGACTCCCGGTACCATCGGTACCTTATGCAATAGATGGTATTGAGATATAATTTGATCTTTTTGCAATTAGGATAACCATTTGTAGAGGGGTTCCATTCTTCTGTATATCTTAGTTTTTGGTTTTAGTAACTTCCGAAGCATGGAAATAATCTGCATATGAAATTAGGTAGTTTTCCTTTTCTTTATTTTCCCCCCTGAAATAAAAGAAGGAACTGAGCCAGCTAAGTTTTCTGGATATTCTTTTGTAAATGCTCTTCAAATGGCAGCTGAATGACTCACCCTCCATAGGTGTTTGAGTTGATGGCTAGCTCACTTAGTGAACATCCTTACCGTTCACCAAGTAGGTGGAGGATTCCAACTTCGTATGTAGCATCCCGTTCCTCCTTTTCCTTTTGTCTAACGCCTTGTGTTATGGTAAAAAAATTGAGAAACAACCGTTATAGCTGCTTCAGTATTGTTGGATGAACGGACCTCACTCATTCAACTCTAATTGAAGAAATTAAGGACATAACTGGTGGAACTGGAAATCTGAATTTAATGGAGATGATTGTCAAGAAATAGGATATTTAGCTTAGACTTTCATTTTTTAGCGTAGATTCAATTGGTTGATGTGTTACACTGCAGCCGTAATGTAATTCATGAATTCTCATATAATACTTATGTTGGCTATTGTACACTGTTTCTATACAGTTGTATTCAACATTTACTCATGCTTACAACCTTATCAAACAGTCACTGAAAGATGCTGCTAAAAATTGCTGATTTCTATGCTTGTCGAATCCAACTTGGACTCTTATATCTTGCAACACAACTTAAAATTCTGTATAAAAATCATCCGGATAGTGGCACTTCTGTTATGTAGAGCTTGCCTTTTTACATCATCAGAAGCTTTCGGATAAGAAAGCTGTCCGATTTTAGGTTTGGTTTTTTTAGATTTTACTGGGGAGCAGCTGAGTGATGTAATATACGCTAAGTCGTAACTATGAGCCTAGAAGAGTTTGATCAGACTTAGTAACAACTGTTCAATTTGTCAAATGTACTTATCCTTAAGTGCTTGAATCTTATAAGGCAAACATAATAAGCGGGGCTCTTGGAGACCTTCTTAAGAGCACATGGATTTTATAAGGCTGTGAAGAGTGATTAATTGACCTAGGTGGAGAAGTGGTTCCCCTGCTTGCTTTTTGCATAAACGGGCATGCACCTATGGAGATTCTCCAGGTGAATGTCAGTTCATTCTTCATGGCATATATGTGGTGAAGTGCACTACTATTTTGATGGTATTTTGTTGAATGAGCCATATCTTGCTATTTCAGTCTCCTTCCGTTTTCCACCTATATTATTTAATCCAATGCAGTTGTGATCACCGGTTAATTATCCTGAAAACATTTTTCATCACACATCCTTCGCTCCACCTTGAATATTACCCAGTATTCTGTTTCTTTCAGTTGCTTTGTGATTGGAAAAAGTTGTTTGTTGGTATGATGTTGATTCTTTATCATGTGCAGTTGCTTAACTGATTTTAGAACTCATGTATGACCATGAATTGGAAGTAGCAAACAATCCCAAGTTTCTTTTTGTAAGATCGTCTTACCAGCCTTGCTTTCCTATTGACTGTGCGATTGTTCTTTCCCAATTATGTTCTGCCTGAAAACAAATTGGAAGTGGAACAACATCTTAGCATCTTATATTTAGTCTCTGCAATGTCAGGTTATTTTAAAACTTGAAGCATTCTTTGGCAGACCCTGTTGCAATGTGGCATGTAAAGGCTGAGGTTGCTCCAGCAATTCTCCTGGTGGTTGATTTTGGTGGGTGGTACAAGCTTGATTCAAAAGCATCTAATGAGAGCTCATCTGACATGATACACCACACTCAAGTTTCATTGCTGAAGGATGTCATTGTGCCTTATACCCATCTACTTCCTCGTTTGCCCTTATCTGAAAACCAAAAACGAGAAATCCTTCTTTACTTCAAAGGGGCTAAACATAGGCATCGGGTCAGTACTATTTACTTTTTCCAGAAGTCTAGCTACATATAAATTGCAACCCTGCTTCTAATAATTTGTGTATATGATCCAATTTTATGTATTAAGTTGGGTCAAACAATTATTTTGTCTTAAACTTGAGGGCTTTTAATTGTTTGTTCACATATGACTGCAGCTCTTTGCAATAATGACACAAACTAATGGAGACAACTTTGTCATTAAATATTAGGTGTTTGTCATCTGATTGATATGACAACATTGTCTTTCATGGATACCATTTTCAACCAAGATATTTTACCCAAGATCATTTCTTAAGACATTTTTTGTCATTTGGTCAGACATAAAGTTGGTGGAATGTAATGGTGGTAGAAGATGGAACTGGCACATGGATCTTGGTGTTTGCTGATGTGTAACTTATATTTGTACATATGTTGAAAAGAGCAGGTGGAATGAGATGAAAAATGACGTGACTTCACAATGTAATTCCAACAATCTGAATGACTTCATAAAGGGAAACAATTTTATAAAAGCTGGGAGAAAACTAGTAGCTTGAATTATATTAAGACCTGGTAGAAAACAAGGTCCTTGAATGCAAGGGTGTTGCGTAGCGTCAATGAAGTAGGTGAAAATGGGTGATCAGGGTTCTTACCCTAGCAGGGACAACAAACGCTAGGTAATTTTTTTCCCACTTACTTAAGCCGTGGTGGATAGAGTTACTTGGTACTTGTGCTGGTCGGAGTTAGCGAAGTACCCAATGGAAAATCAGTCTATTAGATAACCATGCAAAAGTTTTGGTCACTTAAGGATGTCATTGTCTCGTGTAGCTATTTACTGCCTCCTTCTCCCAACTATTACAGACACAAACCCTTCGGGGTGGCCCAGTGGTTTGGGCTTGGGACTTCCATGTTGGAGGTCTCAAGTTCGAAACCCTTTGCCAGCGAAGGAAGGGGTTTGCCTTCTGGGTCGAGCTCGTCGCACCGGGCTTGCCTAGTGCGGGTTACCGCTGCTATGTGGTTTGCGAGCTATTGCATAGGAGCGGAGTTTTTACCCTGTGCGCACCCAAAGGGTTGCTGCTGCGGGTTCCCTTGTCATAAAAAAAAAACTATTACAGGCACAAAAAACCCTTGCTTCAATGGAGCTAAACATAGGCATTGGCTAGTTTGTGGAGTTCTTCCAGACATCCACATAAATATATAGTCTGCTTCCGTCTTGCAATCATACTGGGTGTATGATCCATTTTACTTGTGAGTCAAGTCAATTAATCTGTTCTTGCACTGGAGCTTCTTCATAAGATTATAACTGAAACTTCTTTTGATCCCAGTGCAGACTATATATAGACAATTCCATCATCTGATTGTCAGAAAACAATGTATTTGTATTACAATATGATTGTAATTTCTTGGACTACTGTAAATGAACTTGCTCTATGTCTAGAAACGTTTTATATGTTTAACTAAGTCATTGATTGGTAAAATCATTGGCAGAGTGAAGCACAAAAAGGACCTTCTGTTGTATGCTTATTATTCTTGATTTGGCTACAAGTTGTACAATTTTTATAGACGTTTCTGCTCATAAAAGGTCTCTATGTCTAGATTAAACCATAACATCCCACTTCTTGCTCACCAGACTTAAATCGTCTTGTATTTCTTTGTGCAGGGAGGCATTGTTCGGGAAAAGCTTTGGGACTTGCTAATAAATGAACCCAGAGTAGTGATGGAGGAAGGCTTTCCAAATGCCACTGGAAAGGAGCAGTCTATAAAGGGAATGAGGACTTCAGAGTTCTGCTTGCACCCTGCAGGGGATACACCAACCTCATGCCGACTTTTTGATGCCATTCAAAGTCTTTGTATTCCTGTCATTGTTAGTGACAACATCGAGCTCCCATTTGAAGGGACGGTGGATTATTCAGAATTTGCAGTATTTGTGTCAGTTAGTGATGCACTGCAACCAAATTGGCTCGTGAACCATCTTAGAAGCTACTCCTATGAGCAAAAAGATAGGTTCCGGCATAATATGGCTGTAGTACAGCCCATTTTTGAGTATGAAAATGGTCAACCAGGTGGTATTGGTCCTATATCTCCAAATGGTGCTATAAATTTCATATGGAGAAAGGTTCACCAAAAACTGCCCATGATTAAAGAAGCTATTATCCGTGAGAAGAGGAAACCTCCCGGTGTCTCAGTTCCCCTTCGTTGCCATTGTACTTGAGTTTTTTGAGTCTTTTTTCCTTTGTCTTGCTTCAAAAGGTTATATATCATATCATACATGCTTCATACTACAGGAAGGAACTAGTCTAAATCACAGTACACTGAGAAATCATAGTTTTCCATCAAGGCTTTGTTTAGTTTGAGCAATGTGCCTTTCAGAGGAAAGAGGTTGTTGTCCAAAATTTTAGTGCTAGTAGGTAGCTTAATTGAGTCTCTTTGTAAACACAAATTCTTATGAGATTTTGATAAGGTGTGTTATTCAGTTGTACTTGCCTATAATCCTGTTTATTATTAGAGGAAAATGTGTTTTTAAGGAAAATATTTAAGCCAACCAATACCATATAGTATGAAAAAGTTAGTATTATTTAAAGTGAGGATATTTATGGTTGAGTAATTAATACATGTGTATATGGAAGATACATATCCCTCAAGACAATGAGACATAGTTTACATTTGTGAAAAGTAATAAATAAATAGAAGGTGAATAATATATTAAGGAAGATATTTTTGAAAATAAAATAAAATAAAGTAGTTGGCAAAGAATGGAGACTAATCTGAATAATAGGAAATCCGTGAAAATCGAAAGTCTTTTTCCAATGAGAAAAAAAAAACACAATTTCCATCTTTAACAGCAAATCTCTCTTCTAATCCACCCTTTATAATAACTATTTTCTGTGTTTAACTTTATATATTAAACAAAAAATGGGTTATTTCATTCTTGATTTCTCATTTAAGGCAAGTTTACAATGAATTACCCTTCAATGAGAGGTAAGAAAGAAAGGGAAAACTTGATTTCATGATCAAACAGGTAAAGCCATACACTAGAAAGAGGTATGTATTCCTTTTCTCTTATAAAATTTAGAAAATTTTCTATGTATCAATGTATGCATATGTGATTTACATATCCACACACACACATAATCATATGTTTGTGATGCTTGTTATGATTTATCTGTGTTACATGAAGGTTTTCTATTAAATAATCTCATACTCAATGGTGCTTTTACAATGTTTGATTTGGCTCTCCTATGCTCCTTACACTCTTTTGGATGGTTGTTAAAGTATTGTTTCATAATATATTGTATTGTATTGTACTGTATTGAACAATGTTTGAATAGTATCGTTCTCCGTTGTTATAAAATGTCGTACGTCAATAATTTGCATGATAAACGAATGAGGAAAGTAGAGTACATGTAAAGCTACAATGAAATTGTAGGGCAAATGATATAATAAGATTATTAATAATAAGTAAAGAAAAAATGAAAAGAAAATATTAAAGTAATAACGCAATTACACCAAGTCGATCGTTACACAAAATGACACTTTTCTTCATTACCTAACGACGAGTTTAAACAATACAATACAATAAAGTTTGAGTAACAATCAAAACAAACATGGTATCTAAACAAACAAGACATCAGTTAATGACCATTCAAACAAGGTTATTTGAACTTTGTTGCTTCTGCAATGACAAAATAACACACACACACACACACATATATATAAAGGGAGAGAGAGAAGCAAAATATTTGAAGGAATAACCCAAGAGAGGAAGCATTGAAACTTTAGGGTCTCAGAAAAAGAGAGCAATGTATTTATACCACTATACGAATAACATCTTACAGCAAATACTATAAAAGCTTGAGCAGCTGTTAACTGCACCAGGGAGAGCTTTTTTACAATTTTTAAACAATATACTTGATATATTCAAACCTAAAATGGCCTTAAAAGAATGAAACCATCCCCATAAAGTTGCTATAAAAAATCGCAGAAATGAGATAGGGTGTGTGTGTATATATATATATATCTAGGTGCTTGGACAACGGGGGTCCGAGCAGCTATGTACACAAATTAATGACTAGATACTATATAGGGAAAACAAATGAACCACCAAGAAGGAAGGAAAAAAAAACAAGAACTCAGGCAGAAATATCATTTTGGTTTCCATGAGCAGTTGATTGAGTGCCACAGGACTCATGTCTGTGCTCTTCTTGACCTTTAGACTTGGCATCTTCAGACTTCGACTCAGGGGGTGCGTTAGTACCTACTGTGCTACAAAGTATGCAAGGATTTGAAGGTCTTTGAGAGCACCAATTTTCCGGAACACTTAGGAAATGTGTGTCGATAAACTTTCTAAATCTCTTTTTATACTCCCTCGGAGAGAGAACCGTAGGAAGCTGATTCTTGGGAACCACAAGCGAGGATTTGACCCAATTCTCAATTTGCTTATCCCATGTATACTGCCTGAGATAGTCAATTATGCCACAAACAAGTTCACGGCGCTGAGTATCCACTCCAACAAGTAAGGAGTAGTCCATCACATTGACCGACTGTTATTCAGAAAATGTACCAGTTTAGAATCCAAGCCATAAATTGTACGAGTGCATGCTTATCATAAGCAGAAGTCACATGCTTTTTAGCACTACTTAGGATTTACTAAATGTGAGCTACAGGTAATTCATCAGTAGGAGTTTATGCAAAACTTACATTGAGGAAACCACAGTCATTCCATACAGCTCGTTGCAAGTTCCTCTTTGATCTCGTACCAACATGCAAAGGAGAGATTTTCATGTCATTCACAAAATTTTGGTCCAAAAGAACATCTCCGTCAGTACTGCCAGCTGAATTAAATCGAGCATGCAGAGCTCCTTTTAGATCATACTGCCTAGTAATATTTCTTCCAAATGAAAGGTTCTCCATCACCATGAGATCATGCCTCGTCTCTTTCCCACTTTTTGTTGGCCTTACAATGACCTGCAATATACAAATACTGAGACCAAAGTCCAAAAGAGCATGTGTACTGTGTTGGTAAGTTTTAAATCAGTTCTGTGCTAATAGGCAGAAATGAAGTTTATAGTTAATGAATAAACCTGATAAATGCCAAGAACTTTTGCAAGGCAGGTCTGATTTCCCTTCTTGTAGCACTGTTCCATGTACTCAAAATAATTAAGACCAAACTTCAAGAACGATTCAAATTCGATTCTCTGTATTTCCTTGATGATGAAACGGTCGTCAAGAGTTTTGGCAAACAAGGATTTACTTTTCCCACCTTTAGCATCCCACTTCCTACACCTACTTAGTGAAGCAATATAATCAACTTCAGATGGGCAACATCGACCTCGCAAATGAGAGAACTCGCTACCGTAGAGACATATAACTGAGTATTTACGCTTCCCAGGCAATTTCCCAGAACCCATAGAGACTTCAGGATGAAGAGTAGAAAAAGAAACCAAAGAATTTAACATATCTAACCCATTCATACTCAATGAACGTGTTTGTTCTGAAACTTGGGTAGACTGGATCCCTTCTAGATCCAAAGAGCTACTTGAAGAGAAATGAGGAGGAGCCAGTGAGAATAATCTCATTATGCCTTGAGAATTTTCATGTGCCTTATCATCAATTCCTCTATCGTTTCTTCCATCATCTCTAAGATCTTCACCCACAATTGGTAAATCCTTCAGCGATGCTAAAGCGCAAGCGATGATGCTAGAAAATTCATCTTCATAATCAGACACAATGTACTTGTCAATTCCAAGGGGAATGTGCAGCCTTGCACCCTCATCAATAACAAGTTTATAAGCTGTAGTTTCTACAGCATGGGTTGTGATGGATCCTAATTTTGGCAGGTATCCTCTCTGCAGATCCTTCATGTATTCATGCCGAATTTCAGGAAATGGAGCCCACCACCCCTTATCATTCTCAATATTGGACAATATTGAGGCAAGGGATTTACTCCTTTGAGGATCCATAGAATCACTGGCACTCCTCCCATTAGTGCTAGAAAGATTTGGTTTTTCCAACTGCAAATGCGTAGGTGAAGGAAGATTGGATTGTAGATTATTTTCATCACCAGAGTGTAAGCATTCAAATTTCCCTGCAGGATCCTCGATGGATGATCCATTTCCAGTTGTTTTAGCTGCAGTTGATAACTCAGTAACTTCAGTAAAAGCAGACGAATTCAGTGATCCATTTTGTTCTCTAAACCCACCAACACTAGCTTCAACAGGGATTTCAACAATCAGAGAACCATTTGCTTCGGTAGATACCAAATTCAATTTCACATCACAATTATGGTTCAAATATTCTTTAATAGCTTCTGTCCCATTGTTTTCCTCTGCAGAAGAATCCGCAGCGAACTCAATATTGAGATCATGACAATCTTCCAAAGCTTCGTCACCTCCTCCCAGATTTGCTTCTGCCCCATTAGCATCTCCTTCACCACTGTACTTTCCTAGTTGCTCCTTCTGGCTAATAGGTTCAATATCTCGCAGTGTTGATTGCTTTAGGTTAATCGATTTGGAATCACCATCCATATAATAAGAAGATAGCAATGAATGAAGACGACGATCCCACACACACGACTCAAGCAGAAGATCTAGTCGTATTCTATTCAAACTTAAAAGTTTATATACCATGACATCCTGAATCCCATCTTTGATGACATTTTGTACGTCAACCTGATATTGAGTCCACATAAATATATGAGACAAAGAAAAAAGAGGTTTAGATATAGCTATTTTAAATGTCTGAATCAAAAACCTAAGAGCAGCACAATGAGAAAACACACAAAATATTCAGCTAACTGCTGTTTAAGACACACTTGAGTTGCCCTTGAAGCAAGGCATAATACAAGCACTTCACATTGCTCATGTGGTACTTGAGTTGCGCTTGAAGGGAAAGCACAAAACAAGTGCTTCTTTCGCTAAAATTCATATATTGATTTATTATTTATGAATTCGATATTAATTTGACAATTCTAGACTCCATATCCTAAATAGACTGCACAAAAAAATCAACAACATAACTACTCTTGTTACCAGAGGCGGACCCACATGCACCCGGTAACTTTTAAAAAATATCCATATATATATATATATACACATATAGATAGTTGATAAAACGATAATATATTTGATTGTGCACCCTTATAACAAAAACTTGCCTGGGCGCACTGGTCAAAGTCGCCATTTCAAACAGCGACCGTGCGAGTTCGAATCCCGCGAAAGGCTTTTTTTTTTTAACTTTAAAATCAGTTTTTTCTTTACAATTAACCTTTTTAAAAAATTGCTTTTTATTAAAACTCGTTTTTGCCACCTCATTGGCCCCGCCCCCTTTCTTAACCACTTTTTTTTGCCATCTCATCTGGTCCATTCCTTTCTTAATTGAAATTAAAAACAAATAAAATCCCTAACACAATTCTAAACAAAATATAAGACTGCTAGAAAATCTACAACTTACAAGTATTCTTCACTGCATAATTGAAGTCCTACCCCCATTATCTCGCATAAATTGGTAAGTTCTTCTTTACAAGCGTATTTTTTTTGTAAGAATTTGTTGTTGATTCTTCTAATTTGAAATAGATAGATTTTTGACGAAACATAATTCTTCTCAACCAAGTGCTAGTTTTAGAGACAATTCTTTGCGTTTTATAGATGAGTTTGATTTGCAATCACTTAAATCGGATCTTGGAGAAAGAATATCCATTGATAAATATAGCCATAGAATACGAGATGAAGTGAGAAGACACTATATTCAACAAGGGCCTTGTCAATCGGATATTAATGATAATGAATATCCTCAAACTAGATTCGGAACAAAAATGCGTCGATTTTGTAAGGCATGGTTTAAGGGCTCATATTCGAGATGGTGTGAGTTATTTATTCAAAATTCTAAAATATTCTTGATAAAAAGTTGATTGTTCTTCTTTTAATTTTTTAATTTTTTTAATTATATTGTTCAATATTGGTTAAAGTGAAATAAAATAATAAAATTCACTATTAAAATTTATTGGGGCCTCAAAATTTTCGAGGCCTAAGCAGGGCGCTTTGCTAACCTTACCCTTAACCACTCCTAGTCTTACCCTTGAGGCCACTCTTAGTGGTGCCCCCCTATCTTCAAATCCAGGATTCGCCTCTGCTTGTTACTAGCATGTTTACATATTTGAGAATACATGAACATTATTGTACCCTAACACATCCTACACATTGCATCAACATCAATATCAAAATCGTTCACATAAAAAAGTGAACAAACTCTTGCGAGGAATCTAGGAAACTAATTATGCTATGGGACAAACATCCCAGGGGAACATAGAGTCACAATGATGACTCACAAATCCACCATTGTTGAGAAAAACATAGTGTCTCCAAATTTTAGTGACTCAATTATGATAGATAAATCCACCATGGTCGGTCAAGTTAAATCCTATCGGAACGTGTAATCCTAGAACAGTAGCAGAAAAGGAACTAACTTCATGCTGAGATCCCTCTTAGATACCTCATACCACTAAAACAATGCCTCAATCCAACATGGTTCATACAAACAAGTAGTCCTAAAAGGTAGCAGAAAGGAACTAACCTCAAACTGAGATCTCTCTTCCTTCAACATGTTTTCAATTTCAGAAAATTTCATAATTGATCCTTGAAGATTTAGCACTGTTCCAACATTAGACTCTACTGCCTTCAGAGCTATTTCTACATCAATAAACATCATAATCCCTTTCAAGTACACCTGGTGTAAGCAACAAAAGAAATCCTAGGTCAATATGAAGAGTACATGTACAGCCAAATATATAAAAGCATGGGTACATAAAAACAAAATGGAACACTTGTAAGAGCACATACATCATTGAACTCCTGCTTAAGAAATTCTCCTTTGATGGAACTGCTAAATTCTAGCTTCTTGGGAGGAAGAAAAACGGAATAAGTAGTAACAGTAGAGTACTTGAACATTGCAACCATTCGCCCTAATCTGCACGCGTTTACAGATGACATGAATATCTTCAGAGAGGACAGACACAACAACAACAACAACATACCCAGTGAAATCCTACAAAAAGGAATCTGGGAGGGTAGAGTCTATGCAGGCCTTACCCCTACCTCATGGAGGTAGAGAGGCTGTTTCCAATCTTCAGAGAGGAGAGAGAATATAATATAGATCCTCTCATACCCCAGCATGGCTATTTAACTCATAGGAAACAGCTTTGATGATTAACACAAAAAGTAATGTTGCCATGTCAAAGGGAAAAAGTGGGACAGAAAGAGCAGCTGCCGATGGGTAATAGCCACTGGATTCAAATGAATTAAAATTACAAACTACTGCACAAGAACTGAAAATAGAACTATGCTACACGTTCATACCCAAAGAAGTAGAGGAAATCCTTATCAAAGGAGTGACCACATGCAGACAGTCCACTAAAGAAAGGGGAATTTGAGAAACTGAGCTCCAAAAATTTTCCAAAAGAAAACCCACGGGAGCCAGTAGATATTAACACTCTTTTAGTGGAAAATGAGCTTCCATTCTGGGATTTGCATTTACAGCAACGACTCCACATCCAAAGTTTGCCTTCATGTTCACCTCGCAAGCCCTTGTCCATGGGAAGACACCGGACTTGAATCGTAAGGAGCTTGTTGTGATGAGCATAATGAAAAATGTGAGCTTCAGGGGATTCACCACACGTCTTGCACTCCTTCTGCACAACAGAGCGTCTTAAAAACACAAGCAAATGTTGACAGGTAGAGAAAAGACACAATTGATGCAACGAAAAAATGTACATTTAGATTAGTAAATTCTATCAGATACATTTAGATTAGTAAAGCCACATCAAATGATGTACTCTGCAAATGAGTGATATCATTCTAATAGATTTGGTGAATTTAACTGAAAGGACCTTAATGCAAAGAAAGAGTTTCAAGTGGAGAAAATTGAGTATATGCACCTGGTTTAGCAAATTATCCTGCAAAAACTTTTCAAGGGGAATATCAAAATCTTGATAGAACTTGATCCGAGAAAAATGACTATGCTTACACATAGTCCCTTTTGAAGCATTCCGACAGGACATCAGAACCAAAATACTCTCAGAATCCAATAACGATGCCACATTATCCTTCATATGTTCTTGGTCTTCAAGCTTTTCACCAGATCCCTCTAATTCCAAAGATTCTAGCTGGCTCACAAGTGGAGTATGATGTTGCTCCTTTTCAGGGGCCTTCACACCATCAAAATTTGTCTTTTGTTTTGCATCACTGTGTATTAAATCAGGCACATTAGAAACTTGAACATCAGCTTGCACCTGATCATCTTTCGTGGTTCCATTAAGACTGAAATACGAGGACATGGAATGATGAGAGGTGGAGAAGAGAGGAAATTTATTCCCCATAATCCTTCTGACAGAGGATGAGATAGATGATAATCCAGAGAGAACGACTGGGTTGTATGGCTCATATTGTAGAGATTCGCTTTCTGCGTCTAACTTATGACTTATTTCTTCATGGAAGCCATTGGATATTGGAATATCAACTGTACCAGATGAACTGATTTCACCGACATGCTCCTCAGCATTAGAGATAATTCCTTGCCCATCACTAACAGATGGTGTTTCGTTACCAAGTGTTAGATTCACCTCCTGGCTAAGAGGTAGAGTTGAGAACATTGCTTTTTGATCCAGAAGGAATGAAGTCTCTAGGATTAAATTGTACGCCACGATGATCGCATCTTTGACTACATGTTTAATCTTCTTCAATTCATCACTGTTCGATCCCATTAACAAAATCTGCACAAAAAATTAAGATTCAGTGGAGAACAACTAAATACCTCCAGATGTAGTGGAGAAGGGACAAGCAGTGTTTTAAATGGCGGGGGTGTGCGGAGAATTTTACTTAGCACGGGGCGAGGCATAAGCCCCATGGATCTTTAATTTTTAATATAGTAAAATAGTACAATAACACAAAAATTATAAAAAAAATACATTAATAATTTTAAAACATGATTAAAGAAACTCAGAAAACAAAACTTCTAACAACATTGTACAAGTGGAAATAACGCAATGATACAAAAGCTATTATGAGATGCAAATCAACTCTAAAATCCTAACTTTTAAACAATAAAAGAATCACAATTTCTCAAAATATATTACTATTAAACTATGCAATTTACCTCCTTAAAAGAAATAATCAATCAACTATTACTATTATAATTGAAACATCACTCCTTCATGAATAAAGGCAAAATATTTTCAAATAATGAAATATGATAATCTTGAGACATAGGACAAAAACATGAAGACCAATGACAAGTGAATATGTAACATTCGGCTATGTATTTTAAAACAGAAATGTTAAGTGATATTCACCCTCACAGCGTTCTAAAATAGTAAATAAGCAATACTATGACCTGTTATTTGAGTTACTCTCAATTTTCTTATTTCTATAGATGAAAAAAACTACTAAGCATCATTCATTTATTAAGGAATTATGAGGATCAATAGTATTGACTAAGGAATTTGACATATAACTTGTGTAAGAATTGTCAGAGGGACACCCGAGCGTTGGGCGTTAGGCGTGTTTAGGGTGTAAGCCTCACAGAACTAAGCCCCACATGTGATCCTAGAGGTGTTTTGCCGGTGCCCCTCCCGGGGTGAGCCACAGGGTGAGTCCCAAAACAGCCTTCTAAAACACTGAGGATAAGGAAACACCGAGTAGACAATCCATGGGACGTGAATATACTAATTCAGCAGCATTTTGTCCAATTGCTTGTTGAGCAATTTATCATTGTCATTGATGCTCGTATGGGTTAGTCATACAGGCAGAACCAGAAAAAGGTAACTCCATATACAATAGAAAAATCACTTAGTTAAGAAATAAACTTCACAAGTAGTGTTATAGTTTCTAAATCTTCTGAAAATTCGTAAATTAAGAAATAGTTTGGAGTTTTACTCAACAAGACATAGAGGAAAGGAAAACATCAGTCAAAGTCTGGCATCAAATGGGGACTCATAAATGTAACAGCTTCAGCAATTGTTGAGTGTTTATGTGGACAAAGTGTTGCTATAAAAATATACAATGATGTAACAAACTGTCTTTAATTTTTCGACGAGTCATAACTCCAAAGTGAAATTCAGAATTCTTGGTTATCAGTGCATAACCACCTCCTTCAAAATGAACTCTAATCATATAAAAACAATCTATTTTAAGACATTGATGATAACCAATTATTCTAGTTACACAAGCTTATTATGATAAACCAATTATTTTGGTTACACAAGCTCTGTGCCTATCTTGTATATGACATGTGATCAATCCTTATTTTTGATAAGTTATGCCATGTCATCGATCTCAAGATAGCTGTAACAAGGAATTTGATAATATGGCTAATAAGCACATCAGAGCGAAGATTTGAAAGGTCCACAATGCAATATCTTATACTTTTTGTAGGGCACTGGAGAAAGATAAATCTTATTCCAACTTATATTGTTCATGAGCAACCTAACAGTTTGTTGCATGAACCGACTATCAGTAACACATTAGATAACATCAATGAAGAAAACAGACAATAAGCAAATACACTCACTGTACATCCCAGATGAGTAGGACAGCCCTCAATAAACATCAATGTTTTGCTAGGCTTTTTCCCAGCATCTCCAGAAGCAGAATGTTCTTCTACAAACTTTTCGAAATGAAAGGAGTCACACTGCCTGAGCTTTCGGCTAACCAATATATCAGCAGACAATGAACCTGTGCAACGTGCAACTTTCTCCACGCGATGTTGTTTCATATCAAAGACTAAGGTGACTCCTTTCTTCAAAATAGACTCCTGTATGTCACGAGAAACAGCATTCTCCACTAAAACTACATTTGGTTGGTACCTTTCTATCATATCGAGGATAGATTTCACACTATCTTTCTCCTGTTATCATAAACAAACAAAAACAGACAATCACTAGTCAAAGAATGTGCTCATTTTGGTAATGTGACACACCCGTGGATTTGTTGTTTACCTGTTGCACAGACTCCTCGAATGATGACAACTCACTTTTTCTGGAGAGCCCTAGTGCACCCTCGATCAACAGCAACCTAGGTTTATCGTACTTGGTTGGCATGTGTTTGTGCGCAGCATGCTTTTTAAAGACCAAGCCTCTGACAAAACGACTACAAAACACAAAGATATCCAGTAAGCCTGGAGAATATAGTGGTCCATCCATCTCGAAGTCTTAGTCTGAACAAGCACATAAGTTGTAAATATTATAACCAGACTGCATGTTACAGACTGAGTCGACCCTGAATTAGACTTAAAGATACTGTTTGATATGGCTGCAAGACTTGCAAGAACAAAAAAAGGGTTATAAACATACTAGTCGATAAGTGATATGTGTAAGACCTTACAAGAATTATGACTTTTGAAGAAGAATATCACTCAAAATGTAATGAATGGTGGGTAAAGAAGAGGTTCCCAATTCAAACTTCTTCGGGCCATTCAACTGAGGAGACAATTTTTTGTGATTGACGAAATAACTAAAATTGAAAGAATTACTCAAAGACATAGATTAGACACCAAATCTGTCCGTTCCTATCAGCATGGATCTCCTTTTATTTTGTTTGGCTATCTTATCACACTCCTCTTATTTTATCTTTTACTCTAATTTTCCTTTTTATTATTTTACTAGGTAAATTGCCCGCGCTTCGCGCAGGAGTAATCTATCCCAATTAGGTCACATTTTATTGATTTTGTACTGTAGTTGTTACCCCGATATGATTTAAGGTTTTCTCTCACGTTTTCCCCATTATGAGTGCTTTGATTTAATGTTCTGAATAATACATTGAATAATTTATTCTTCATTTTAACTTGTCATATTAACATATTGCTGACCAAGCATTGTCTGAGACATCTAATATTTATAGAGCACTGTCAAACTGTGTACATATAGTCCCTCTTGAACGGTAAATAAATAGTTTTATATTACATTCAACTGGTATTCTAATAATAGGGATAATAGTAACAAACATTAATAATGTAAAGAAAAATGTAAATTATTACATCTTATCATTTATCCTTAATAACATAAACAAAAATTAATGAGTGTAAAAATACATATCAGGATCTGTAACATAAGCAATGGTGTCAGTGAGCCACTCAACAGGAGCAAAGTGCACAAATATTTAATTGTGAAGAAGAGGTTCATAATTTTTGTTGTTTTAAAATGAGAGGAAATGCCTCTATTTATAGACAGCAAAAGGTAGTGTGAACAAATATTTATTGTGCCTTATCAGAAAGGTTACAACTATTTGAAAATGTTGCAACCCTTCGGAAAGGTCACAATCTTTCATAAAAGTCCCAACTTTTCATAAAAGTCGCAACTCTTCATCAAAGTCGCAACTTTTCATAAAAGTCACAACTTTTCATAAAGTCACAACTCTTCATTAAAGTCGCAACTTTTCATGAAAGGGGAAGGCTAATTTTGTAAATAAATAAATAAAAAAGAAATTTTGATTTGTGGTGGCGCCACGTAGGAAGGCCTAAGGTTCTCTTTTATATATGATATTTGATATGATATGATATGATTTTATATTGTTATTCTATAGACCCCATTGGTGGGATTACACTGGGTATGTTGTTATTATCTTTATTAAAGTTGTGACATTATTATTAGCATCATATCATTGAATGCATAATTTTTATTGTTGTTGTCGTAGACTTGTAGTTGTTAGAATATGAATAGGTTTATACAGTCCTATTGGAATAGGAATAGGTTTATACAATCCTATTAGAATATGAATAGGTTTATACAGTCCTATTAGAATAGGAATAGGAATAGAAATAGAAATAGAAATAGGAATACTAAATAGTATCCTACTTGGTAAAGGATTGTATTCTAGGGTCTATAAATAGGGTCTCAATGTAATAATGTAGACACAACAACAATTCAATAATATTCTTTTCCTATATTTCTCATATGGTATCAGAGCAGGGCCCGTCTCACCCAATGTTGGGGCCCCCAAAATCAAAAATTGCCCACGCACCAGATGTTAAGCATCAGGCGTGAGGTGGGGTGTTAAAGAATGACAAAAAAGTCTCACATCGATGGTTAATGAGATGGGTGGACTCCTTATAAGGCTTGGGCAATCCTCCTGGCGGGTGTTCATCTTGGCGGGTGTAGTTCTAGCCGCAACCTTTTTTTATAGTAATGAAGATTTTTGTTGGAGAAATTGTTTCAGAGAGGTTCTCTGTGTTGAGACATAGATTTTGTAAAGGAGATTATGGAGAGGAGAAGCAAGCTGTTGAAGATTATGTGAAGAAGGTGGACAAATTTATTTTGTCAGAAATTCAGGCCAAGGGGGAGATTTGTTGGGTATTATTTGCCCTGAGTTTCTTACCATAAATAGGTTTTCCTTTTTGGAAAAGGTTTTGGATTGGCTAGTCCTTTTCTGGTAGGAAAAGGTTTAGGACTCTATAAATAGAGGTTTGTTCCATCTAACTTAATCAGCATTCACAATGTAGTCTTAAGGGCTTTGAGAGTTTTGGTTAGGGGGAGAATTTGTGGGTCACAAGCTTGATATGTTATCACTTGTGTGAATCTCCCATGTATTCCGAGTTAATTGGTTGAGGTTGTTTCTCTCTATATTTTGTACTCTCATATTTACAGTGGATTGCTCATCTCCTTTGTGGACGTAGGTTGATTGATCGAACCACGTTAAATCTTTGTGTTTTTTGGTGTGTTTCTCGTTTGTCTTTTTACTCATGATTTTTCGAGGTTTGCTTTGCTAGCTTCCGCATTACACCTGCTTATTTCGGTCATAACACATGGTATCAGAGCCTCTACGATCTTGGTAAACAATCAAAGAGCTTCCACTGCCGGCGGGCGGCTATTATCCTATATACTGCCCGTCCGATCAACGATTATGTTAGCAAAAGTTGGGTCACCATGTATCTTTCATGAGTCTATTTTCTCATATCTAATTAGTGTAGCACCGTGCCATCATTCTGGTGACTTCTTTCTTATATCTAATTCTTGTAGCACCGTGCTATCTTTCCGGTGACTACTTTTTTCATATTTAATTTGTGTAGCACCGTGCCATCATTCCGGTGACTACTTTTTCATATTTAATTTGTGTAGCACCATGCCATCCTTATGGTGACTACCTTTTTTTTGCATATCTTATTTGTGTAGCACCGTGCATCTCTCCGGACTACTTTTCATATTTAATTTGTGTAGTTTCGTGGATTTTTCCGAACTATTTTCTCATATCTGAGTTGCATAGCATCATGTGTCTTTTCAGTGACTCCTCATATTTGATTTGCATGGTTCCATTCGTCTTTCCGATGACTCTTCAAATCTGATTTGCGTAGGGTTGTGCCATCATTCCAACCTTACCCGTATAATTTTTCTTTTTCAGTAGGGTCGTGCCATCATTCCGACCCTACCCATATTATTTCTCTTTTTCAATGGGGTCGTTCCATCAATTCGAACTATCCTATATAATTTCTATTTTCTAGTTGGATCGTGACATCATTCCGACCCTACCAATATAATTTTAATTCTTAGATTGTGACCACTTTCAGCCATCAAATCTAATACTCTGGCGTATGAGCATGTTCCGACCAATTTTTCGATGACTTTCTTGTTTAATATCGACTCATCTATTGATTCCAACATGATCCATATTCTTTATACTAGATTTTGAGCACTTTGTTGCTCATTGGGAGTTTAGTAGCCTTGTATGTCGATTGTGTAAGTCACTTTATGGTCTAAAACAGTCTTTGCAAGTTTGGTTTGGGTAGTTCAACATTGTAATTTTATCACTCTGTGTTTTATCGACATTATGCATCAAATTCAGAATTTCATGAGAAGACCAAGCACATTGAGATTGATTGTCAATTTTGTGAAATCGAGTGATCAACTTGCAGATATCTCACCAAGCCCCTCATAGGTCCTCGTGTTAATTACATTTGTAACAAGCTGGGTACATAAATTGTATGCACTAGCTTGAGGGGGGTGTTAGAATATGAATAGGTTTATAAAGTCCTATTGGAATAGGAATAGGTTTATACAATCCTATTAGAATATGAATAGGTTTATACAGTCCTATTAGAATAGGAATAGGAATAGAAATAGAAATAGGAATACTAAATAGTATCCTACTTGGTAAAAGATTGTATTCTAGGGTCTCAATGTAATAATGTAGACACAACAACAATTCGATAATATTCTTTTCCTATATTTCTCACAGTAGTTATTTAAAAAAGTAGAAGAAAAACCAAAAATAATCTAAAGGTAACAGAATCAAAACAAGAAGCCCAAAGTAGAACAAAGTAAAGAAAAAATCCAAACAAGATGAGAACACAAAGGTTAGAAGGTAGCCAAACTGGAAAAGGCTATGTCAGTCTAAAGGCCAAGAAAATGACTTAATCCAAGGCGTAAAACAAAAGCTAAGGTTGATGCCCAGTTTGATAGAATCCAGAAGGTTAGAGAGGGATTAAACTTGGATCATTTGATTACACAAAACTAATCATGGCTATCAAATCAAGAGTTGATCTACAACGATGAATGAGGCTCTTGCTTCCTGGAAGTCCTGTGGATGAGAAAGTTAACATTTACCTTCGCACGCATCCCAAATAATGGGCCTAACTAAGACTGGGCACCGGACCGGAATGAACCGGTACCGAAATGGTTTGACCGGGTTGTTGACAGGTACCGGGATGAGCCGGATCGGAATTATTGGGATGGAAACTCAGTTCCGTCCTGTCCCGTCCCGTCCCATCCCGCTATATACCGGGATAGAACCGGAATGGGACGGGATGGGATAAACGGGACGGCACATATAACTATTTCAAAAAACAATAATTTTTTTGAGTTATTTTGAATTACGAAAATATGAATGTTTTTTTATTTTTCTAAGTTTAATAGTTTATAAAGTATTTAAGTTTTGAAATTTATAATGTTTATTTGTAATACTTAAGTTTATTTTAAAGATATTTTTTTAAAAATTTTACTAATAAGTTTGTAAGTTAAGTTTAATAAAGTGTTTATAAAAAAAAAATTGAGTTTATGTTATAAGTTTTCAAGATTTGAATCTTTTGAAGTGTATAAGTTATAACTTATAACTTGTAATTTAAATAACTTAAGTTTGTATTTGTTAAATTTATAAATTTTAAAGTTTTTAGGTTTATATTATTTGAAGTTGATGAATTAAGTTTGTAATTTTAAAAAATTAAATAAACAAAAAAGAAATGCTAATAATAGTATGAAACAATGACAAAAATTAAAAAAACCAATCCAATTTCACGGACTGGACCGGACCGGAATCGGGATGAACCGGTACCGGTATACTGGTACCAAATCATGATACCGTCCCGTTCCGAGTACCGGTTCAATGTATCCCATTCCGTCCCGAATACTACCGGACCGGTGCCCAGCCTTAGGCGTAACTATACTCACACAAATACTAATGAAATTGGCATCCATGCAGGAACTCCTCATGTCCCCTCACTCCTTCATGTCATCCTTGAAGGATAGCACATTTACCTATGCCCCTTGGATGCTGCTATATTGTGTCCATATTCAACCTGTCTGCTTCTTCCCTTTCCTGCTTTATTGTAACCTACTCTGGATAAATGTATTCCCGACTCCAGTGTATTTACATTACCCAATGCATGCTGGTATCCAATTTGTACAAAACTAGGGGTGTCAAATGGGTGGGTTGGGCTGCATTTGGCGGGTCAAAATGGACACGTTATTGACCCACCCAAAAGTTACTTGAGCTGAAATGATTTGGCTTGAAATGGACTAAAAAGTGGGTCATAACCCAACCCACCCAATTCTTACTAAGTTTTACTTTCTTTGTTTGTTCTTTTATAATTTTTTAGTACCTAATAAAATTAATAATTTTCTTTATTATGGCTAACCCAGATCTATTAGAATACCGCTTATGGTTGTGAACTGTTGAGCTGGGCTGGGTGGGCTGATCTTTGGACTGATCATGCAGTTAACTAAAAACCAGTTGAGTTCAGCTTGAAAACTCAATTGGGAGTATTAAAGAATCTAGGTAGGCTAACCTCAGGCTTCTCACTTAATCAAGGGAACTAGAAATGAAGAACTTCGAGCTTCTGATACAAAAAACACTCAAGAGAATTACAAACTTCAGTAAAAGCTAATTGGTTTAGACTTTAGCTTTAGGTTTGACTGCGCCGACAAGGCTTACGCCTGATGGTTCAAAAATCTAGGACACGATGTTAATCACTTGTGATCTCATCTTTAGCAAAGCATATAGGTTAGAGCGCTGTATGTGTCATATCCAATCTGATGAAAGAGTTAAATAAAACGTAGGCCCAAAACATAATTAATTGGGAGGTGCTGAACTTCAAAATCTAATCCCACTTCGTCAACAAGGCCAACTTGAGTCTAAGAGAATGCTAAAAATACTTGGTTGAAGTTTTGGATAGAACTTAAACTGTCTATCATTGAAATGTAATCTTGTGCATGATTCAGATGAATGATATCTAATCTTTTTGCCGTTTGAATCTGACTGTCCAATGATAAGTATTTTAATTCAAAGGATAATTATACTAATTTTGTATAATTGCGGGTTCAAGTTTCAATCTATAATGAATAGGATTATTAGAGTTACCTGAAAGTTATAAAAATCAAAACACCCGTTTGTAATTATTAGTTAAAGTTCAATTCTCTCCATTCATTCAATATGGTTGTAACAGTTAGTCCTTACTTCCACTTTTGCGTGAATGCCTTAACTAAAACTTGGAAGATTAACTTAAATTGGGTAAGATTAGTTGATATGGAATACAATGTCTGTCTAACATCTTTTGTTAGCCACATGAACCTCCTTAAGCAAACTCTTTTTTCGCAAACAAATGGTGTCAAGCAATTCAAGAAGGTGTTATTTTCAAACTAAGTCATGATTACAGATAAATTTGTGGTTCAAAGACCAAACACACTCAACCAATTCAAATCATCCCCTCTTTTAGGGTAAGTCCAGACTATTCGGAAACCCTTTCGAAGTCAAATTGCTACAATGCCCTTGATCCTCTAATTTCAGAATTTCAAAACAGAGTTTAATTGGCAATAGTGGACATTAGTGAAAGCATGGCAGAGGAAACACCACATAAAAAAGAGAATTGCTGAATACACATTACCTAATATCTAATATGCCTAGAATTGTGAATGAATGAGAAATGGAGAAATACAACAGAGTTGAGGAAATGGTGGTTAGAGTGATACCTTTGGCTGCGAGAACCAGTTGAAATGCATTTTATCTTCACATATTCAACTGGATTCATCTTTCCTTCTGTAGAATCAGGCTTCACAAAAGAAGCAGCCTCCCATGACAAGGAAGTGATTATATCAACCCAATTATCACCTTCTTTCACCGAAGCGGCAACACCAAAAGATTTAAGGTGGTCACTAACAAAGGCCTTAAGCTTCATGTTCATTACTTCTTGTAATGCCTTTTGTCGTTCCTCTTTAAGCTTATAACTACCAAAGTCTTCTTCACCAAAGCTAATTAACGAAGCGGTACTACCCCATTTCTGGCCATCAACACATTCGTCGTCATCATAATTAGCCACACTGTCCTCAATATCATCATCATCGTCTTCTGGTTGTGGGGGAAGCCAGAACTGGGCATCAAATTCATCATTACAAGAGGTTCCAGCCTCATCATCGTCATATCTTTCATTTCTACTATCTTTGGGTTCCTCAGAGTTACCAGTTCTCGTTTGTTCTGCATCCCTTCCATTAGCAGAACTAGAATCCTCTTGACTGCTGTCTGTACTACATTCATCAACATACACCCTGATAATAAAGCCAAAAGGGGAACCAAGTCTAAATAAGTTGGCTTTTTCATTATTCAAACCAGAACAATTAGCGCCTTTATTTAACCCTCTACCTAAGAAGAATATTGATATAACTAATTACAACTAACCTCACATCTGAATTTGCATCAACAGAAAAGTCACCTGAAAGGTCACAGAATAGGGCTTAAGGGGCATGGTAAATGTAACTAATATGTCAAAGTATGAGATAAAGAAAGCAGAGCATACTGCAACATGAGCCAGAGCTGTTTATGCTTGGTAATGAAGCAGCTGGATTGATCATCAAAATTGCATTATCTGGCATTTCACCACATAATTGGCGCAATTGTACAGAATCCCTATCATTAAACTTTGAGGAATTTCCACTTTCCAGCTTCTCCATGCTTCCACTTGACTTTGTTGATTGAGCACCACAGTATTGACACAAATTATATTGGATGCCAGGAAGATCTTAAACCTGCAAACTTACAACAGCCGAGAAAAAGAATGTGAGCAACTTAAACAAACAAAAATAGAGCCATCCTCTCAACAAAAAAGATTTATATGATGCAGCAACCTAAATCTTTCATATGAAGACAACCAAGCCTGTGAGAAAAGCTTAATGACTTCATGTTGGCATTATTTCGATAACCAAATATGTAGTTTTTTAAGAAGCTATCTCTATGAACTTTTGCATTGGCCAGTTAACGAGAAAAAAAGCACCTTTGAATGTCCTTGCTTTTAAAGTATAGAGCAGAAACATACTGAAGAAAATATTGTGAGAGTTAGAAATGATTTTTTTTGGTGATGTAATTTCTAAATACCACCTGGGTGTTATGAACAGGGAGGAGCAAGAGACCAAGGTACGAGTTCAGCCAAACCCAGTAACTTTGGTCCAAACTCATGTATTTGTCTTAAGAAATCCATTTAATAGGTACAAATTATTACTTTAGAGCACAATAACTTATAAAGGGCTAGAATCTTGCATCCATAAACTTCAAATCCTGATTCCACCTATGGTTATAAATGATAATAAGTGCATGGAGAACATCCCACATCCCATATTTCACCATGCGTATCCACCCACCATGAATGAAACATTATCACATGGTTTTCTTTCCCGTCACCTACAAAAGCTTTGCGCACCTCCTCACTGGTCACATATCATCCATTACTACGCTCCCTTCTGTACCTTATTACCACTATTATTTATCACGTGTGTTCTCTTGTCTTCAAGTTTCATTAGAAAAATAAAGAAAAAATTTATTTCCACATTGTTAGCACATGCTTGTAATGGGCAAGCATCCTTTTCAACTGCCCAATTGCCAAGTATTGAACTAGTTCCATGTTAAATTACAATCATATTTGAACTTAAGATGATCAATAAAACCATTACCATATATGTTTTTGACACTCTGTATGGAGTTATTCCAAAACCTTCTAACTTTTCTAAATTGTGTTATAACTAAAAGTTGCAGAAGATATGTGGTTTCAATAGCCAAATTCCATAATGAGTACTGTTTTACCTCTCCAGATGCCCCTAAATAGTCTGATTTTCCTCCACGACGATAAGGAGCTAAAATATCTACTACATTAATGGGCATTGCAACAAACGGATTTTGCAAAATGAAGATATGGGTCGGAGAGGGTACTTTAGAGGCTAAGTTTCAAATGCTAAATAGGCATCAGTAGACAGCTTATGAAAAAGTAAATCAGAATTCCAGAAAGTAGAATTGAAAAAGTAAAACCATTTATGAGAAACTATGAGAAATTAAGTTGTCCAAAACCAAACAAACTCAACAGTTTAAGTTGTCCTAAAAACAAATATAACCACTAGGAAACAAGAATACATTCACAAATGTAATACAGTGATGTATATATATGACATAAAAATAATGAATCGACAGAAACAAAACATTTTAACATGACAGTTTGTATTCTCACAACAATCTCAATTAGCCTCAAACAGGATAACAGTTATATTCTTCTTCAATTCCTTTTTTTTTTTCCATGAGAAGTAGGAGAACAGTTACCGTAACTATTTCTGTCTTTTGGCACAAACCTCTATACTAATATCCATGAATTAAAGAGCATGAAAATAAATAGGGATTTGACATCCGAAGCACCTCAAAAAAAGAAAGAAAGAAAGAAAAAAACATTCTCACATTACAAGAAAGACAAATATTTCCCTTCATCAAAAAAAAAGAAGAAAAAAAGACAGATATTTCCTTGATTAAGATAGATCAGATAGATTAAGATAAAAAAGACACAAAACAATACACATGAAGAAAGTTAAAAAGAAAACATCTGTACTACCCAGTCATATAAATGTGAAGCAGCCCAAATGCTGCACCCTAGATGGCATAAGTCCAGTAACCGAAAGCATCACTAGCTCAGGCTCTAACCCAAGTAGCACGGGGCACATGGACAGCCTCCCATAAAGAGCTAAAAAAAACTTAAAAGATAAAACTATGCTGGATTTTCATATATCAACACTTGTTCATGAATCACTGATTGACAGAATTAGTTTGTCACTTAATAGCATAAAAGGAAAAATACAATTCTTCTTTATTTATCAAAAAAGTTATTAAATCTTCTAGATTTAAGAACTTACCACTCTACTATGAACCAACAACAAGAACTACTACTACGCCTCAGTCCCAAACAAGTTATGATCGGCTATACGAAACAAATACAGATTAATTTCTATGTAGCCAAACTTGTACCCAAATCTGATGATTCAAACAACTCACAAACATCATAGAAATCACAAACTTGCAATGCCATAGCCGAAAATTAAAAATTCACAAACACAAAAAGGAAAATCCCAATCTAATCAACATGATAAAATCTTTAAAACCATCCTTTAAAAGGATGAAAACAACATAAAGATCCTAATAACAAGATGATAAACTTCAAAAAACCAATAAACATTAAACAATCAGCAAAAAAGAAAGAAAAAGATTTGAACTTTACATCAACTTACAGTAAAAAGAAGCAAATTAAGATACCCTCCAAATGAATCAGAAGCATATCTTAAAATCAACCCTCCAGCTAAAAACCCAGTTAATATTTCCCAATTGGGTATCCAAAAAATGGAAAATCTTGCTAGAAAATTTAGGAGAGAGAGAAAGGACATTTAAATGAATTAAGGAAGACAAGAATGAAAATGTTGGAAAACAATCTTTTTTTGGTCTAAGTGGGACCCACTATGTGTTCAATTTTCTTTTGCTATAAGTAAGGAGGTGACATAATACCAAAGTTTCAAAAATTATATATATTGTTTGTAGTCCTAGTTGTTAATTTAAAGATTTTCAAATTTTTCAAAAAATTCAAGAGGCAAAAAGATTAATAAACACATATTAAAAAAAAAAAGGATCTTTTATTTACATAGTACATATGGATAAATGAAATGATTTGATTGGCTTCTAGGAGATTTTGTAAAATTATTGACAGCTTTTGCCTCTATAGTATTTATTTATTTTTTATGTTCAATTCATAAGGGATTATAAGAAATCTTTTTTTTTTCATAAATATATTTTGCCTTTTGCACCTAAACTTCTTCTTTAAATATATAAGAAATTGTTCTCTTAACTAATTATTTTTAATAATTCAAAAAATTTCAAAGGTAATGGGCCCACTCTTTAATCTTTATTTATTTAAATTTAAATGCTAGAATATTTATTTGGTGTCATGTTTAAACTCATGACATGCCACTAACACACGAGGTTTTCTTCTTCCTTCCAATTACAAAACTAATTTATGTTCACTTATACTAAATCGTTCTCACATATTGTCACACATAAAATTGTCTTCTACTGCTATTTATTGATTGGTGCTAAAGGTAGGAGTGTTCATGATCTAGTAAAAACTTATTTGAAACAAAAAATCAAATCTATAATGCTACAGTTCTAACTATTTTTCTTTTTGAATGACTTGTTGTCTTTTGTTTTTCTTCTTCTTGAATAAATCATTTTTTATGTATAATAATAATCGAACCAAAATCGAGAACAACCAAACTGATAAATATATATTATATTTAATTTTAATAATTTAAAAATTAACTAAATCAATTTAATGTTAACTTTGATTAATAACTGATTCAAACTGATCTGTGAACAATCTTAGTTATAGGTCTATGAATTATGAAATAGTTTGATACCTACTATGAACCATCCAAACAACGCATAACTTAATATTTGATTGATAGTTTCAACATTTTTAGTATAAAGTCAAAAGAACACAATCTAGAGGTTGTGGAATAAGTTAAAGACGCTCCAACTTTAAAAAAAAATAACAACTTGAAATGACTTACACATTTTTTTATTTATTAGTGAATTACATAGCCAATCACCTTGTTTGATTTTGGAGATTAGAAATCTTTTATTTTCTTGACAAGTCAATGAAAGAGCTAGCTAGAACGATTCTAAAGTGTGTTTTCTTATATAAATAAATCACTAAATATTTAATAAATCGTCAAATATTTAGAGGCGCAGTTACAATTTTTTTTCTTTTCTAATTGTACCGATTGATCTAAACTCATCAGGCAAAACACATATGACATATGTGAATATAAATGTATGAAAATACACTAAAATTACAATAAATATTAATTGAGGACACATTATTTTTAAAAGTATAACAAGTTATGTTTAAAAAAATAGTAAAAGTTGAGCTTATTAAGTTAAGTTCATGGATTTACACCATTTCAAATAACAAGCATTGTTTCCTCTTCTTTATTTTATTTTAAATGACCATGTTTGATTTGTTACGTAGTTTAATTAAGAAGTTAAGATTTCTTTTACATACTTAAAATATCATAAAAATTGTGGTCTTTTAGCATGATATAAACTAAAACAAAAAAAAATGAAAGAACAAAAAGAGGATAATCAAGGAAAGAGAAAGGAGAATAAAAATGTGGGAAAAATTATTAAATTAAAATAAGGAACAAAAATAAGAAAATGGATTTTCTTCTTCTAGCTAGGCGTTCGTACGTAGATTCCTAAAAACATGGTTCAAATACCCCTTCTAAGACGGCTTTTTGTCCCATGTCCATGCACACTAATCATATATATAATTATAACAAGGACATGTTGACTAAATTACGGACTTTTATGAGTTGCGTTTGATAATTAAGCAAAGAATATTATTCCTAAAGCAAGTATACATAAAGTAATTTATTACTCTCTTCATTTCATATTAATTGAATTTTTGAGGTATTTTTCATTTTTCAAATTAATTTAATTGTTCAGTTTTCAAGACTACTTTTAGAGTGTTCTTCCAATTTTACCCTTCATTTGGATTTTCAATGTGATGACTTCAATAAATTTGACAATAATTAACAGGAGTAAAAATGGAAAACTATGTTCAATTTATGTCTTAATCTACTTTTCTTAAAGGGTGTGAAACACTTCAAAAATTCAATTAATATGGAATGGAGGGAGTATTATAGGAGTGGAATATGGTAGTGAGTGGGGTTCAAGGTGATGGGGTGGGATGGTTAAGGGGCGAGGATTGGAGGCATTGGAGACAGGTAACCGCTTTGTATCCATCATCTCTTTGAAGAAGTTGAAAGGCTAGAAATGACGCATTTAATTAAAATTTGTGACTCTCAGTCAACTATATATCTTCTTTTCACCTGAAAAATTTGGATTGAGGTGGGTGAGTAAATTCTTCTCACATTTTTTATGCGAACTGAATACGATTCTAAGACGAGGGAAGCACTTAAAAGCCTCTTTATTCATAACTTGAATTTCGAGATTGTCGGATAGCAATTATCTTCTTCTACCTCCTCATGGATTCTCTGTATTCTCTTCCACTGTTGAACTTGACATGTTAGTAATTGAACTTGTTTTCCCTATTTCATAAGAGAAGTCAATTTTCTTATTCTCAAGAGACTTGCTTTTTTACAAACTATATTTTCAAAACATTTTGACCGATCAAACATGAAAAAATTATATTCCTCCCACCAAATGATGTAAATTATTTGACATCCCTATCTAATTATATCATTGTTTTGTTTCCTATAGTTGTCTATATATTGAACTTTTTTTATGAGTGATTGTTTATAATTATTTTTTAAAAGTTAACTGTTTAGTCTTTTAATCATTAAATATTGATTAAACTTAAAAAATATGACTATAAGGTTATCGTTACATTAATTACAAGAAATAAACATAAAGTGTTATAAATAGTTTTTTTTCCATATAAATTATGTTCTAGCACACCATGGGTTCGTCCATTTATTCGATTATTGTTCCAATATATACTACTATTAACCTCTGGGAAACTTTATCCACATTTCTAATACCAAATCTCTCTGTTTTGACTTTTTGTTTTGTAGATTCACTTTACTTAATCTTTTGTAATTTATATTTCTTTTCTATGCTTTGTGAGTTGTCTTGTGACGGTGAATAAAATAAGGCATGGTTTGAATATATATTTCCTTTTGAAGATGCTAAAATTCTGGAGGGCCATTTAGGGATGGCGCTCTCAATATGATTTTTTTCATATTTCAAACTTAAATCTAAAATCTCTAATTAAGGATGGAATAATTTTATCACTACTATGCCACCACATGTTAGTGGCTATTAATTGATACATATAAATATAAGCAATATCATATTTGTTAAATTGTTCAATCCTTGTGTTTTTGTTAATTTCACTCCCATTGAGAGATGGGGAAAATTGTAATAATCGCTTCCAACAAGACAGAAAAGGACAATTTCGGTTCCCACCCACTCACCTTTGCGGTTATTTGATACGCAGATTAAATTATTCTAGTATTATAATTCAAACTAATTTATCTTATGTAAAAGATAAGATCGATGAAGTAATTCTAAATTGAATGAAATAAAATGAGATATTTTATGATTAAGCTTGAAATAAAACTTATACTGCATTTAATTGATGAGATAAATTGATCATGCGAAAAACTATATTATACCGTTAATCAAATACACTACAATTTTTCTTTAAGACTTAATTCTAAAATATGTCACTTTATCTCACGTAACAAACGGGCCCTTATAGTGCCCTGCCTAAACCTGCCAGCCCCAACTAATTATTTGGTATAGTTCTTTGTTATCGTTTAATTTTGAGTTCATACTTTTACATAAATTAGTTTTTTTCACGTGTATGTCAAGTCATGTTATATATTATTTTATAAAATAATATACATATTATCAACTTAAAAAGTTAAATAAAGCGCAAATTTCTTTAAGTGAGTTAATCATGCATGAACATTTAGAATAATATGAAGATTAATTCACATTCGTATTATATATGATTTCTTGTTCTCCTATAACAACGTTGTTTAATATGAATGTTGCACTCTATTAAGAAAATTACTTAGAAAGATCCATTGTGTAAACTGATGATCTATAGACATACTTGGTTTACCTTTTGAAAGCATGCTTGACTTAAGTATTCTTGAATTACATCTACATAATTATCACATGCTTGATCAATGTATCTTGATATAGTTATTTAACTTCATTTTACTCCTCTAATCGCTTAATATTGAGCATTGCGTATCTCTTGGAGGGGAGAAGTTCATAGTTCCAACGGCGCATACTATTATTAGATCAGGTACATGTCGGTACACTAACAATTGAAATGGGTACCACACACTAGTACACTAACATTTTTGTGTGTGGGGTTCCGTGAGTGGATCGGGTTGCTTTATTGTGTTATATCTATAACCTATTGGTCCATGAGTGGCCGAGATGTGTGTTTAAATTCTCGCACGGTTCTCATGTAGATCGAGATTGCATGTTAAACGATGTAGAGGATGATTAGGGATCCTTGGAGGTCCGGGTTAAGATTAAAAGGATGATGAATCAGGTGTGGCTTGTTGTAAGGTTGTGGATCATGCGATTTGTGAATGTTAAGTTCGTGCTATGTCATAATTGTGGTCAAAACGATATAACTCCTACTTTATTAAATTGTGTTACTTGCTTATATTTGTATAAGTGGAGCGTTGTTATATTAAGGCAAAGTCGGCATGCGAGCTTGAGGGGGAGATAGTAAACTGATTAACAAATTTAGTAGCAATCTTGTTTTTGAGGGAATCTCTATGTGATAGAAGTGTTAGGTTACGATCTGATATGTGAGTGAAATGGCCTAGATGTTGGAGTTGGCAGTGAAAGGAAGTGGTGAATCAAGGGTTGGGGTCCTACCTTGATCTTCAAGTTGTATAATTTTTTGATTACTTGCATGATATTATGTGGTGTATTTGGGTCGACTAATGATGTCTACCAGTACGTGTTGGTTGTACTGATATTACTCTTGTTATGCCACTTAACATAGTCTGGTTGTAGGATTAGTGATGTTTCTTAGTCGAATGCGAAGATGATCTCTAATAGCCTTTAATCCTCTTTCCTTGTGGTGAGAGTTGTGTCTTATTTCTTTTATAAAGTGTACTCTTAAAAACTCTTGTACATGTTTAGAGTAGTTCCTTAAGGAGTGTTTAGTGTGTTTCTATACAAAGGGCTTGTTCTAAATCAAGTTAGAGTATCTCTATGATTAAATAGGATGTTAGATTATATTTTATTAATTTCTGCATTGCCTGTTTTCAAATTGGGAGGTAAGGGTTCTCCTATCTAGGTGTTAGAATAGGTGCTCACACAGTCTAGTAGGTTGGGTATAGACAATTTGATATCAGAGCCCAGGTTATTGATCTCTCGGTAAAAGAGCAAAAGTCGAATAGAGTCCTATGGATTGGTGAGTTGACATCCACATTTAATCTTCAAGTGGGCCATGAAATTTTTTAGAAAGTCGTCTCATTTTTTTACTCATGTCGTGTGGTCTGTCGCTTGTGGTATAGGTTGAGTCCAATTGGTATCTTCAAATTTCAATTGGTATATCAACGAAGTAAACCATATGTTGTTGTCACGACTGAAGGGACACAAGCAAGGAAAGATTGGAATCAGAAAGGTTCCAATTGTTAATTGACCTTAATAGGCATGTGAATGCATGTATGGTTAGTTTATGGTCATCTATGGTGCAAATAAAATGTAGTGAACCTGATTTAATTTAGTGATAAACACTACAAGAAAACTGCTCAATAGCGAAGGGAAAACTGGTCGCTATAAGTAAGAATCTGGTCCCAAATACGACAATAGCGACCAGCTTCACTTGTCCTTATAGCCTTAGTCGCTAAGGACCTTTAGGGACGAGATTATCGGGCTGGTCGCTAATTCTTTTTCGGGACTAGTATAATACTTGTCCCTAAAATACATTTAGGGACCATATATCTGGTACCTATTCGCACATATTGAAATCGAAATTATTGTCGTTAAATCATTTTGCGACTAGATTCTAGCTGGTCCATATATCATTTTGGGATGACTTCTATGCTGGTCCATAATCATTTTGCGACCAGTTTGGAAGCTGGTCTGTAAATTAGTTTGCGACCAGTTTTTAGCTCGTCTATAAATCAATTTACGAAAACTTTTAAGCTGGTCCCTAAATCATTTCGGGACCATTTTGAAGGTGATCCATAAATCATTTGGCAACCATTACAGATTTCCTACTCAAAAGGATTTTAAGGATTTACAATCTAGTCCTTAAATCACATTGCATTTGCACCTAGAAAATACGATAATTAATATAAACTTGTTGCTTTCATATATAATATATAATGTAATTACAAAATAAGGTGAGTATAAGGCATCTGACTATATACAACAATGAGGTAAGCTAGTAACAATATTGTGATCATGAACGCTTAGCAAAAAAATCATATACTAGCCTTAAACTATAATCCAAAGTTGCCTTCACCTTCCCAGCAAAAAATGGTCAATCTACATGTTGTTTAACATTGGCTTTTTGCAAATTTCAGCATCCAAAATCTGTAAAAGAAATAAAACTTTCATTTAGAAGACCTATCTATAAAGATAAACAGAAAGATGTGATTAAATCAAATAAAAATTGCAGCTGTAACACTAATTGCTGCAACAGTTGAGATTTTGGTCGCCATTTTTTGTGGGAAATTGTTGTACACAATATAGTGGTAGCAGTTGCAACACTAATTGCTGCAAGAGTTGGAACTTTGTAGGCTATTTTCTTTTAGGAAGTGTTGAACACAATATTGTCGTGACCAAAGATTATAGAAAATAAGCTCAAGGAGAAAGGTGCACAAGGATGGAAATGGGAAGCAAATTATGAACACAGTGATAGGGTATAATCTGGTTGATTTGGGATCCTCAACTAATTGAGTGCATAACTTTGAACAAGGCTGAGCAATATATACACGGCAGAGTAGTTGTGAAGAGGAACAACATGAAGTTCCAATTGGTGGTGGTTTATGGCTTGCATACTATTCATACTAGACTTAAACTATGGGAAGATCTGAGAGGGATTTCCACAAGGACACAAGAACCTATGATATGCATCGGAGACTTCAATGCTATTCTCTCAAGTGAAGATAGACAACTAGGCAATCCATTTCAAAAGGGAGAAATAAGGGACTTTAATGAGTTTATGCTTGATACTGGTATGTCAGAACTGAAATCAATTGGCAGAACTTATACATGGTCTAATGGGCGTACTTGTAGCAAAATAGATAAGAGCAATAGTGAATGGCGAATGAATGCTGAATATGATTCTAATGGAGGTCACTGTAATGAATCCAGGTACTTCTGATCATTCCCCTTTGAGTTTGGAGTTAGACAGACAAAGTAGATGCAGTCACAAGGCATTTAAGTTTTTCAATTGTGTTGCTGAGCATCCAGAATTTTTACAACGAGTGAAAGAAGCATGGGTGAGCATCCATAAAATGCAGATTTTTTCAACAACTAAAAACTCCGACGGGGCACTCCGATCTCGTTCGGAACCCCGTGCACGCAAACGAGATATGCAACCATACCAAATTCGATATTCTGGACTCAACGACGCAGTCGAAATTTCCATCAAAGGTCATCTCGATAAAAAGTGGGTCCCACTTCCAAAGGTCATTTTAAGTCAAAACCCACAAAAGGGCTCGGAAAGATATCGAAAACCTCGGGACACAAAAGGAGGGTCAATCTAGACCAAACTCAACAT
>JAJONZ010009182.1:0-43508 GCA_029582445.1 Solanum paucissectum | reverse complement strand
ATAATCTAATTTTAATTTCCTTTAATATTTAGTCATGTAACTAATACTTATTAAACTTATTTTAGCATGATTTCGTACTTTTAAATTATGATCATTTTTATTATGACTTGTTAATTTGCAATATTTGTTTTACGCGATTTCATTATTATTATTTTTTTGTTGGATATTTTAGTGTCATTACTCATATCATATTTTGTGTTATTTTCTTAAGAAACACCTTAGATAGTTGTATTTTGGTAGGACTAAAGAAATATTTGAAGTACAAGTAAATTATATGTTTGTATCAATACTTTATCGGAAAAACCCGAAAAAACCCGAGGTTGAAAATCCGAGTTTTATTGGTTTGGTTTGATTTATAGATTTAAAAATCCGACACAAATGATTTGATTTGATATTTGAAAAACCCGAACCAACCCGGTCATGTACACTCCTAAACTTTGTCATCCTTCCACTCATGTTAATATCTAGGTCTACATAACATATATTCTATCCTATTGACTCCACTTGTGTTACATTAGGTATGCATATAGAGGATCGAAGAGAGGTGTCAATATAAGTATTGTTGATCTAGTGATCAGATCAAAGGTTGGTTGATTAAATTGATTTTGCCTCATTACTGAATTTGTCGGATGGTGTTATCGAAGATAGAATATTAAAAGGAGAGATACACCAGATATATTCATACAATATCATGTAAATTGCAAAAGGAATATTAATTGGCTATTTTCTGGTGGACGTAGGTAGTACTTTAGGACTTGAGTGAAGCCTTGTTATTGACTGATGTATTACTTTTGTTGCTTATAAATAGTAGTCTTTATTTTCTTATAAAGGGGTTGGATTCTCTAGACAATAAAAAAACAATACATTGATATTCCAAACTTTATATATTTTATTAAGTCGTAGCTCTCAAGCACTATATATTAAGCTCTACTATTTCAGTCAAATTTATTTTTGCTTCGTTACATTTCTTGTTAAGATCATACATTAATAGATTTAACTTTTAATACACAAACCAACGAGTTAAATCAATATGTGTGTCTTGACCTCATAACAAATTCCAATTGATAGTTATGTATTGGTTTAACTCACTAATATATCTAGTTTGTTAAATATGTTTGTTTCCTAGGAACAAGTCATAAAAATCATGGACCAAAACAACAATAGTGCAACTATCCGAGACCAGATATGGGTTCAGGGATTAAGATTTAGAGAATATAAATCCAATCAACAATATGAATACATAAATAGCATGAGAAGAAGGATCCTCGAGAAAATGAATCAATTTGGCCCTCATTTTCGCATGAACATATCCTTGACCCGAATAATAATTTAGAAATAGGAGAAGGAGAAAAGGGATTTTATACTCTTTGTTTTGACCTCGATTTGTTAGGCAGAATGATAAAGAGACACAAGGGATTGCAAAGCAAAGAGAATATTAAACCCCCAAATTTGGTCTTAGAGATTAAAGAAATTCTAAAGCTATCCGAGTATTACTTCAGCATCGATCTTGTTGGATTCGAAAGTAATTAGAGCGTCATGCAAAAACTTACAATTACAAAATATATGGCCATGGCACATAAAATTATACTAAAAGAAACATATATTATTATAAGATATGACCAATCGGCCTACATATTATTTTTTTTTTAAAAAAAACTAATTAAAAGCATAAAAATTATAGAGGGAAAATCCCCTCAAATACATTGTAGATATTATTATGTTATTCTACGAGAATAGGGATCTTCAATTTGTATATCTCCAAACTTTTTCCTTAAGGAGAGAATAACCAAATATGGAAAATAATTATATTTTCTTGAAGAGAAAAATAAAAACAATTATGGTAATGCTTTGACTTTCCTTTAAGGAAAAAGTAAAACTCAAATATAATAAGAAAATCAGGACAAAATACTAACAAATTCGTTCCATTTAGTTTTGGCCAAATGAAATATCAAAGAGGCTCAGTTCTCAAAACCTATAAGACTCGACCCAAATGTTACTGATCGAAACCTATGATGTGATTTGCATTAAAATATGTTAGTTGGGGGGATAGTGAATATTCGTGCTTGAAGGTAAACTTTTTCAATCTCAAAAAAATAATAACTAAAATGTGCTTAATTCGATCTTAATTTTTTTTTTTTTGAATCTCAAAAACGAATATCACAATAATTCCAAGATTCAAAACAAAGGACGTTCAAAGATTTGTTCGAAATCACTGATGAAACTATCAGATTCTCTTGACACAATGATCACTTTTGAATTTGTCCGAAAAATTAGGAAGGGAGAACCTTCACAATAGGGACTTCAAATTAGAAAATACAGGTATTCATATGTTGCTAAACATAAAAAGACATTTAATTCATTTTTCCGCCAAAATATTGAAAGTATTCTTTCCCTAGCATAATTGATATCATATCCGTAAAGTGGTAGCATTATATGGCTGCATGAAGAGTGGACATATGACGTCGTGATAAATCCTGATGATGATGTGGCATAGATGATCGAGGAGGTGTCCATATAAATTTCATTGATCAAATGATTGAATCTAAGGTTGGCCGATTAATTTAATATTGTCTCATTGTCAGATTTGTCAGATGGTCATTATAAAAAAAAACAAAAATTTGTGTTCCAAATTTAGGGAAAGATCCATGTCCTGAAGATGGAATAACATGACAGATACGTTAGATATATCCGTATGAGATCCTGTAAATTGTAGAAGAATATTATAAGGAAAATCTTAATTTGTACCCCCAAAAAAATAAACTATTTACAAGTTCATACCCTATTACTTTTATGCCCCTTTTTTATAACTCAACGCCAAACTACTCACGCTAATTTTTTTCCTCCTTTCTCCAAGCTGTCTTCATCTTTCCCAAGCTAGCTTCTTCCAGTGATGGATAACGTTACAATTTTAGAGTGTTATATTCTAGTATTTTGATGATCCTCACAAATGCAGGGATCCGGTCCTTGGCAGAGTACTTCCGTCCAGATTCAAAGTGGAGCACAACTGTAAAGCTATCTTTACAACTGTCTTGTCAGGTTGGTTGGTGAGATGTGCAACGTACTTCACCAATAGGAAGGGCGGACGAAGTTGTTTGTTTAAGTGGTCAAAACCCTTATTGGTAACTGATATATACAACAATAAACAAACAACATTATTCATTCAAGAAGAGAGAGAGCTAGCAAGTCTTTTTCAAGAACTCAAGCATCAAAGAACGCAACAAGGGACCTGGTCCCGCAAGGTCTACGCACGAGAAAAGGATGAAAAGACAGTTGTCAAAACACAAGCAAACACCACTCCTATCAAGAAGTATTATCCTAAAGAGCAACAAGGACCTGATAGAGTTGCATGCTGCCTAGTTGTCTTAGGATTATATCTTCCGTGCTTACATTGTAAATCTATTCCTAATCTATAAAGGAATTAGATCGTTGTTCGGTTCGTCTAAAAGTCTAAGTCAGTTGATGTTAGCTGATTTAGTGGGCAGTGTTGTATCTGCTTAGTCAAATTCCAAATCATCTAGAGTTAGGTGGTTTAGTGGGCAGTGTTGTATCTGCTTAGTTGAAGTCTAAGTTATCTAGAGTTAGGTAGCTTACTGGGCAGTGTTGTATCTGCTTAGTTTCTTTCTTTGTAGTAGAGTTACTACATAGAGGAGGAAGAAATTTAGAGGTAAATTCCTAGGTTGCAACTGTTGTAATCTGAACTGTTGCTCCATTTGAGTGAAATGGAGTTGGATTAAAAGCTTGTGAGGACAGGTCGTGGTTTTCACCGCCCTTGAGCAAGGTAATTTCCACGTAAACTACTTGTGTTACTTTTTTTTATTGTTTATGCCTTCATAACTATTCATACTGAGTCAAGGGACCTGGTCTGTTGACTGATAGTGGACGCATACATCTCAACAATTAATATCAGAGCAGGTGCTCTGTAACTGGTTAACACCTAGAGAGAATTATGTGGAAGAATAGCTGCTCCACTAAACCTAGAGGAAGGACAATCATAAACAAGTCAGAATGATTCTTAGAATTCTTGGGCAAGCAAGGTTGATGCTTTTACTGAAGCCAAGGACTTGAAGGTGCTAACGATGGATGCCCTGATTGGAAACCTTCAAACGTATGAAATGAACAGAAATCAAGAAGCGTCAAAGAAGGAGGTGAAGAAAGACAAGTCTCTAGCTCTTAAAGTGACATCAGGTGAAACCTCTGATGAAGAGGAGGGCATGGCCTACCTCACTAGGAAATTTCAGAAAATAGTGAGGAATCATGGAGGTTTTCAAAAAGAAGGGAACTCCAACAGGGCTGCAAATACAAGTGACTTGTGTCACAGATGTGGAAAGGCAGGACACTTTATTAGAGACTGCCCCTTGCACAAGGCAGAACACAAAGATTATCGAAGGCCTGGAGGAGATAAAGACAAGAGAAGGAACTCGATCCCTGATAATAAAGGGAGAAAAGCTTCAGCTGACTATGTCGTGAAGAAAGCACTTGCTGCCTTGGCTGATTCCTCAAGTGAATCAGGGGAGTCAGAACATTATGAAGATGCATCAATGCTCGTTGTTAAAGACGATGAATATGGGTTTGATGCCATATTTGCCTTCATGGCAAAATCTGATGATGAAAAAGCTGAGGAAGAGGTAACCCTTTCTGACCTTAAACAAAACTTGAATGTTTACTCTGTTAGAAAGTTGAGAAATCTGGATGTTGTGCTGATTGACTCTATTACTGAGTTAACAACTGAAAAGGACTCAATGAACAACACTCTAGATATTTTTCATGAGGAGAAGTTAGCCTTGGTTGACCACATGTCTATTGTGGAGGAACAATTGCCAGTTCTGGGGACTGAAAATCTAGAACTCAAAGAAAAACTAAAAACGCTGAGTGAAAAAGGTGGCAGAGGAAAGGGAGAGGCTAGCAACTTGCAAATTGAGCTAGAAACTAGCTTGAATATTGTTGAGACCAGACTTGCATTGGCCTTGGAGAGAAATGATCAGATGGAGAGGGACATAGTCGGCCTCAGAGAAGAACTGAAAAAATATCTGATATGGACTAACTCCTCAAAATTGCTTTCCAACATTACTAGTCAGGGTCAAAATAATGGGAAGGGTTTAGGAAACTTGAACATAAGTCCTCCCTACAATCCTCATAGCAAGTATGTGTCTGTGTCTGACAATCTGTTGTGTTTTCATTGTGGTCGCGATGGTCATCTGAAAGGATTATCCAGCTTAGAAGAGGTCTCAAGAAAATCCATCACACTATGTCAAAGAGAAAGTCATACAGAAGAAGGGACTTGGTCTTCCGTATGGTCCTAAGTTGAAGAAAACCAGCCTGCCTCATTGGATAAAATATTTTCTTATCACTTCGTTATCCACTTACTGGGAACTCCGGCTCAAATGAGTTCTCAAGGCTAACAAATGATTTGGTATACAGGTGAGAGGAAGTAGCAACAGTCAATGTTGGTTCATGGATAGCGGATGCTAAAAGCACGTGACTGTGAAAACTAAAAACTTCCTCTCTCTCAAGGCACTTCAAGGTGGAGGTGTCTCATTTGATGATGGCAAGAAAGGGCATATTATTAGTGTAGGAATGTTTGGGAAGTCTGTGGAACATATCATTGATGATGTGTACTATGTCAATGGTTGAAGTACAATCTTTCAAGTGTTACACAGATTTGTGATGAACGAAATAAAGTGATCAAGGTGAGAATATTGATCAATGACTCAGGAGACTTGGCCATGTGAGGGCTTCTCTACTGCACAAACTTGTGTCAAGGGACCAAGTACGTAGTCTGCCAAAGATAAAATTTGCAGATGACAAAGTTTGTGATGTTCGTGCTAAAGGGAAGCAAACCAGCTCATCAGACCTCTTGAGCTGCTCCATATAGATCTCTATGGTCTAGTGAAGATTTAGTGCAGAGAAGAAAGGAAGCATATTCTTATAATCATGGATAACTTCTCAAGGTTCACTTGGACTATGCTTCTATGTGACCGACTTGTGTCTGATCATGTCAATCCTCAACAAAACTCCTTATGAACTGCTCAACAATAGAAAGCATGAATTGAGTGGTCTAAAAGTTTTTGGTTGTAAATGTTTGGTTCTGAAAAATGGGAGGGATGATGTTGGCAAGTTTGATCCCAACAATGATGAAATAGTATTTGTGGGATATTCTTCCTCCAACAAGGCTTATCAGGTGTATAAAAACAAAAATTGTTCATTGAAGAAAGTGTTCATGTGATTTTTGATGAGCCTGGAAGAATTGAGAAGTTGCAAAACAAAGAAGATTCTAAGATAGTAGAGTTACTTCAGATTTAAGATGGTCTAAATAGTGAGCTTGCTGAAGAATATCATCTTCACGAATCCAGCAATCTCAAAGAAGCTGATGCAGATGAGGAACCTGATGAGGGACCTGGTTCGGTAGACAATGCTGAACAAAGATGAAGCAGTTCAAACTGATAATGTAGATTCTGAAGGTGAGAAGAAAGAAGTTGATCAAGGTCAACAACTGGCAATGAATTCAAAGTGGCATCAGTTTGAAAGAAGCAAAGCATGACACTTATTTCCCCAACAAACTGATAGGTTGTCCAAGTTCCTCTTCAAAAGTGGCTTCAAAAGAGGTAAAATTGACAAAATCCTCTTTTTGAAATCACAAGGAAAGGAATTGCTGATCATTCAAATATATATCGATGGCGTCATCTTTGGAGCAACCTTTTGAGTTGTTGTGTGAAGGGTCTTCCGCATTCATTGGTAGTGAGGTCTAAATAAGCACGATGGGAGATTTCTTCTTAGAGCTATAGATCAAGCAAAACTCTAAAGGTACCCTCGGTTGTCAAGAAAAGTACATCAATGAACTGCTCAAAAGGCTTAACATACTTAAAGTCAAGAGAATGTTAAAAAGGGGTAATGTCATCATGAAGTTTTGCAAAATGGAAGATCAAGTGGCTGACATTTTCACCAAAGCCCTAAGCAAGGAGCAGTTTGTCAAGAACATGTATATACTCCTAGTGACTTAGCTGAAGGGAAGAAGATAACACAGCGTGATCAAGGCAATTGATGTCTGAACAAAGATAGGGACCTGGTTCCAGCATAGAGAAGCTACTGAAGAAGTTTCATATTATGGATGTCAAGACAATTGATACCCCCATGGGCACTAACTTGAAGTAGGATGCTGATGGACCTAGTTCAGAGATTCCATACTTTTCGAAAGCGATCACATTTGAAGGCTGCTAAGAGAATCTTGAGACATTTGAAGAAGACAAGGGACCTGGTTCTATTTTGTCCATCAGGAGACCTTTTGATTTGGAGGAATATGGAGATATTGATTATGCTGGGTGTCAAGTTGATCGAAAGAGTACCTCAGGAAGAGCTTATCTTCTGCGCTCATCTCTCACTTCCTATGGAACTAAAAAGGCAAGATTTGGTTGCTCTTTCAACAATTGAGGCAAGGTATGTAGCAGATGCAGGTTGGTGTGCTCAACTCATGTGGATCAAACAACAGCTTGAAGTTCTTAGAGTGGTTACTCATACTATCCCACTCTTGCTTGATATCACGAGTGCTCTCACTATAGCTAAGAACTCAGTCCACTATAAAAGGACTAAGCATATTGGTGTGAGACATCACCTTCTGAGGGATCATGTTGAGAAAAGAAATATCAGCTTCTATTTCTATAAGACCAAGGATCAAATCGTTGATATCTTCACAAAAGCTCTGACGAAGGACTTAGTCGAGATAAACAAATTAAAATTGGGGATGCTGAAAATTGACTGAATGGATCTTGCCTGCAGCAATCAACCCTCTCATGACTATGCAAAGGGAGCAGTTATCATTGTTTTTCAGTTATGTATGTTTTAGCAAATTCAGTATACCTTTTGTAGGTATACACACATGGCAGAATTGCCGAAGGAAAAGGGAGGTCAGGACAGATATAAGCAATCACATTCAAACTACCGAGAATTACCCGGTCCGTTCTCGAAGGTTAGCACTCTTAACATTGCATTCTGAATTATGCATGAGAACCGTTGCAATTGCCACATGTTTGTTATTCAGGTATCTGATCGTTGTCCCGTCATTTAAATACCAAGATGACACTTCTTTTCAGTTGATGCACCCTTTCACTTCCTTTATACTCCATATTTCTTTCCATCTCCCTAGAAAATTCAAACCCCCTTCCAAAAAAATCAAAAATTTTCAAAACCCTCTTTTCTCCTCTCTCAAAAAACAAATTCTTCAAATGTTTAAACCTTTTGTTCCTACTGGAGAATTTTCTGATAAAGAAAATTTTTGAGTGCGAAAAGGGACCAGGTTCAGCAAGCAAAATGAAGAAGGTGAAAAGATGATGTTTAAAAAGGAAAGGGTTGATACTCTGAGAACTCAAAGTATTCTGAATAGGAGGGGGTATCTCACTTTTATAAAAAAAAAACAAAAAAAATGAATGAAATGGTCCCTTATTTATTGACCTATTCATCTCGGAGGCCTTGAGTAAGTTTGAGTTTACCAATCCTTCTGTCATAATGCGAGAATACATGCACAAGATCACATCTGCTAAGGATGGTAAATATGGCATGAGATATGGGTACCTTCTGACTTGGAATGTGAATGTGTTGATGGCAAGATAGAGAACAAGAGTAATATGTCTAAGCTGTTGGTGGAACATGAGAAATTCAAGCTTGCTTTGGAAGCTATGACAACTGTTGTTCCTAACATGGATACTTAAATAGTGTGTTTGAAGGCTCAGATTCTGAAAATCACAATCAGAGGGACCAGGTTGAGAAGAACTGACAGCCCTGAAGATTTACCATAAAGCCCGGACAGCGAAGAATGTTGAACTTCAAGAGAGGATTCTGAGAAATCATGTTGAGGCAAATGCTCTCCTAATCTTACACTTTCAATCCCTTGTTCCTAAGTCACTCACTCTTCCTAAATTTCCGTGTTCCTAGGCCCTTCATTCTTCCTAAATTTCCATGTCAGTCCTCGTTCCTCCTCTTCTTTTGAAACTCAGTGGTATTTGTCCTGGTTCTCATTCGTAATAATATTTGCAATGCTTTGATTGCTGATCTTTTATTTATGAATGAAAAATGCCTTATTTCTATTGACTTGTCTCATTACTGTATGCATTTTTACTCATGCTCATTGTTGCCCAAGTGGCCATGAATTTGCTTGAACTGCATTTCTGTCAACTTGGTTTACTGCTTTAACCCTTTTTTATGATGTCAAAATGGGGAATATTGTTAGGGTATGAGATCAATAATGGTATGAGATCAATGATGACATGGTCATGCCGATAGGGGGAAGAAGTTGAAAAAGTTTGTCATCATCAAAAAGGGGGAAAATGCTATTTCGTTGTTGATGTGAAGTTTTGATGATTTGACAAACTTCAGGAATGATGCAAAAAGGGGACCAATCTAGTTACCTAAAGAGGCATGTTGATAGGGGGAACTGGTGAAAGGGAGAATAAGGTGAATAAGTCTATTATCATCAAAAAGGGAGAAAATGTTACTTTGGAGTTGATGCTATGTTTTGATGATTTAACAAACTTAGAGATCTAACAAGGGACCAGATCCAGGAAAGGGTCTTCTGGTATTGGGACTGACGAAAGGAGAAATGAATGAATAAACTCAGCATGAGGAATATTTGTGTGTCTTCATCAAAAAGGGAGAAAATGTTATATTCTAGTGTATTGATGATCCTCACAAATGCAGGGACCTGGTCCTTGGAAAAGTACTTCCATCCAGATTCAAAGTGGTGCACAACTGTAAAGCTATCTTTACAACTGTCTTGTCAGGTTGATTGGTGAGATGTGCAGCGTACTTCACCAATAGGAAGGGCGGACGAAGTTGTTTGTTTAAGTGGTCAAAACCCTTATTGGTAACTGATATATACAACAATAAACAAACAACATTATTCATTCAAGAAAAGAGAGAACTAGCAAGTCTTTTTCAAGAACTCAAGCATCAAAGAACGCAGCAAGGGACCTGGTCTCGAAAAGTCTGCGTACGAGAAAATGATGAAAATACAGCTGTCAAAAAGCTGCCAACTCTGATGTGGTTGGTGCACAACTTTTCAAACAACAGGCTCTCAACCAATGGCCTCGTCCCAAGGGTTTGTGTCCACTTTGATATAGTCTCTTCTCCAAAACACAAACTCAAAATTTGGCAAACAAAGTTGTAAATTTTTGAATATTCATAAGCTCAAAAAGAAAAGGCCATCTTCAAGGAAGAACAATGCTCATGCTCAACAAAGGAACCTGATAGAGTGCTAAAGCGTCTTTGTTGAGTTTGAGCTTCGTGTCTATCATTTTATAAGGTTCATTTCACAACCTCAGTTTTTGCATTCCTGAAATTCTCAAGAACACAAGAAAAAACCATTCCTATCATGAAGTATTATCCTCAAGAGCAACAGGGACCTGATAGAGCTGTATGTTGCCTAGTTGTCTTATGATTATATCTTCCATGTTTACATTGTAAATCTATTCCTAATCTATAAAGGAATTAGATCGTTGTTCAGTTCGTCTATAAGTCTAAGTCAGTTGATGTTAACTGATTTAGTGTGCGGTGTAGTATTTGCTTAGTCAAATTCTAAATCATCTAGAGTTAGGTGGTTTAGTGGGCAGTGTTGTATCTGCTTAGTTGAAGTCTAAGTTATCTAGAGTTAGGTAGCTTAGTGGGCAGTGTTGTATTTTCTTAGTTGCTTTCTTTGTAGTAGAGTTACTACATAGAGGGGTGAAGAGATTTAGAGGTAAATTCCTAGGTTGCAACTGTTGTAATCTGAACTGTTGCTCCATTTGAGTGAAATGGAGTTGAATTAAAAGCATGTGAGGACAGGTCGTTGTTTTCACCGCCCTTGAGCAAGGGGGTTTCCACATAAACTGTTTGTGTTGCTTTCTTTATTGTTTATGCCTTCATAACTGTTCATACTGAGTCAAGGGACCTGGTCCGTTGACTGATAGTGGACGCATACATCTCAACATAGTGCAACACAATGAAACTTGAATTTAAACAACAACTACAATACTTATCACGTTGATGCAATTTTAATCAATTCTACTTCCAATTTCACAAATTTGATTGAAACAACAGCAACACAACTATAGAAGGATGTTGCTACAAGCATTGTTGAGATCAAATATGCATTTTCACACGGATATCCACAACTGAAAATCATGAATAACATGGACGTGAAAGCCTATTTTGAATTGATAAACAAATTCAGTAAAAATAATAATTCAAGGACAACATTTAGTGCAAGAAAAATTTCCATATCAAACTCAAAAATCTTGTAAACAAAAAGGTATGACACCAGCATAGAATATACATCAAAGTATATATACTCTGATGGTATTACAAAGGGAGAAACAATGCTTCAGTGAAGAACACTACTCAGTTACTCCTTGATACATTAGAGTATATATACTACGATGACATCAAGGAAGGACATACATTACTTCAATAAAAACAAGACCGAACAATTTGTTTGATACCGTCAGAGTTTATATATACTCTGAAGGTATCAAGGAGGAAGATGTAGTGATTTAGTGAAAACTAGCTAAGTTGATCCTGGATACCATCAAGGTATATATATATATATACACTCTGATAGTATCAAGGAGGAAGAGGCATGGAGTGAGTGAAAACTAGCTAAATTGATGTTTGGTACCATCAAGGTATATATATATACCATGATGGTATCAAAAAGGAAGAAGCAGCGCTTCAGTGAAAACACTACTCAACTACTTTTTGATGTCATTAGAATATATATATACACACACTATGATGACATCAAGGAGAAACATTCAGTGAAAAAAATGCTTAATTACTGCTTGATACCATCAGAGTTTATATATACTCTGATGGTATCAAGGAAGAAGGGGCAAAAATTCAGTGAAAACTAACTAAATTAATGTTTGATACCATCATAGTATATATATATATACTATGATGGTATCAAAGAGGAAGAAGTAGTGCTTCAGTGAAAATATTGCTTAATTACTCCTTGATGCCATTAGAGTATATGTATGCTATGATGACATAAAGGAGGGAGTTTTTAATTAAAACATATGAGGCATCAATGTACCCTCCACCAGATAATAGTATGTGCAGCATCCCGATGATTAATGTATTACTTTTGTTTCCTATATAAAAAATAGTCTATTTATTTGTTAAGGGGTTGAATTCTAGACAATACAAAAATAATACACCCATACTTTTGTACTATAAGTTATCTATATTTTACTAAGTCCTAGCTCTTAAACATCATATATTAACTCATATTCGGATCTAGCTTGAAACATCAAGCGATTGAGCTCTACTGTTTCATTCGATTTATTTTTGCTTCATTACTTTCTTATATATTAAGCTCATTTATTAATTAATTTAATTACTAATACACAAATCATCAAGTTAAATCAATTTATGTATCTTTGACCTCATAATAAATTTAATTGTATCGCTTACCGATAAACAGTACCTGCATATGCCATATTTCACTTCTTGAGATTGGGGGACTAACAGTAAAAGTAACATGGAATCATATTTAATTTATCTTAATTCAAAAATTTCATTCTATTTTTATTATGGAAAAAGGTCAACCATATGGATTCACATGTTGAGCAATTGAATATTAAGCATTATTTCTATATAACTTTTCCAATACTAATCATGTATTTTGAATTCAATATTCAATTTGTGATAGCAAGAGTACATTAATTTGATTATTTCCTTTTATTGGTATGACAGTTAGGATGAGATAAACAATAATGATAATCCTGGCCCTTCTCACTAAATTTTCAAGTGGTTTGCACGTAGAAGAATCTCTGTGGGCATACACTATTATACAAAGTATAAACTTTTGAAGATGGTCATCACGTCTGGAAACAATACTCACTCAACAACAAATGTGGTTTAGTAGCATTCACGTTCTTGACAACATTACAAACAAAGCCATGCCAAAAACTATATAAAGGAATCCAACTCAAATGAACTCAACATCAAAGCAGAATCACATTCCAAAACTCACAATATCTTTTCAAGAAGATGGCAAGCAGCCAACTTGTCCTGATCGTTTCATTGCTCCTTGCATTAGCTGTTCCTCTGATAACTGCCTATGACAAAGTGCCAACTAAGTCAGTAGAGAAGACTGACCAAGTGGTGGTTGAAGGCATGGTCTACTGCCAGAGCTGTGATAACTATGGATCATGGTCTCTGTCAAAAGCTAAGCCCATTGCAGGAGCTAAAGTTAGTGTTATCTGCAAAACTTACAAGAAAAGAGTCAGCTTCTACAAGGCATTTAAAACAGATGAAACTGGCTACTTATTTGCAGAGCTGGATGGCTTCAAAATGGGGCATTCTTATCTTGACCATCCTCTACATTCATGTCGCGTAAAACTTGTCGACTCTCCTCTCGAAAACTGTGATGTGTTCACTAATGTCAACTATGGAATCACCGGTGCTCGACTTCGATTTTTAGACAAGACATTGAAGCGAAGTAATTACGAGGCTGTAATATATGCTGCAGGTCCCTTCGCTTTCCGACCAGCTCACTGCCCTCCTAAGCCAGAATATTAATTGATTTCCATCATGTACTTTTATTTTTTGAACTTTTTACTGGTTTTATGCTTTCATAAGAGTATTGAGTATAAATTTTCCTTTTCTCTGTAAGCCAATTGTGCAACATTCTTCACATTGCAAGCAACATTTTGCTCATTTCATAATTGACTCTCCATTTTCTCTCTATAATTTTGTACTGTGAAATCTCAACCTTCAACATAAATATGACCTAATTAGATGTGTCATATCTATCTCACACGTCTCAAAGTTTAGTCAGGACACAAAATTACCAGCAGCTTTGTGAAGAATGTTGCACAAAGAGTTAGAAAGATAAAAAGAATAAATCACCAGCTTGAAAGAAAAAATAAGAGTTTACCAGCATCTTAGAAATCCAATGGCATGGCAAACATTTTATTTATCTCATCCATAGCCTCCTTTGTGCACACGGTTTTCTCAAACAAGTCATTATCCCTTTTTGACAACGAAGTTGGCAGGGAACTCTTAGGTTGATGGTTTGGCTCATCATCTGGCAGTATCAAGAACCTACTGCCATCTTTCTCCATCTTAGGTGCTAATCCCTGTTTCTTTGGTTTGCTTTTCCTTGTAAACTCAATTGGCCTTCCGAACATGCTATTTATATCATCCATAGCCTCCTTCAAGTTAATTGTTGGTTCTACAAGGCCATGATGGCAAACATTTTCAACGGCGGATTCTTCTGAAATGGTGGAACCAACAAATTTGTATACAACTGTGTCCTCCCTACGGAGTCTTCCTTGAGGAGGCCTTTCAACATTTGGATCTCTAGAATATTCTGAGGTAATATCAGTTGGACAAGGAAACACAAAACCCTTAATGATTCCATCTTCAATAGAACATCCAGTCAAATTGTTAAAGTTACCCATATCTAGTTTATCCAGCTCATGAACTCCCTCCATCACATCATTGGTGTCGTCATCATCAATATATATCTGAAATGGCTCCTGCATGGGCTCTTGAGTCTCAATTCTTGTGCTTTGTGGCACCGATGCACCATTTTCCATGGCTTGGTGAGAAGATCCAACAGCACTATCAGTGTTTTCGTCGACAAATACCTCAAAACCACTGTTTGATATCTGATCAACTTTTGGCTGATTTCTACGCAAATGTTTTCCAGCTAGAGATGGCTCTAATGGCTCTCGAAACATGCTATTAATTGCATGCATGGCCTCCTTTGTATTAATGGTAGGTTCCACCAGACCATGATGTCGTGCATCTTCAACATCAGACTTCCCAACGATGGCATTACCTACAAATTTAACTACAACTGTGTCTTCACCAGTAAACTTTCGGCATCTATCTGTTTCTATAGTGTCTCCAACATAATTTTTTTGACTGAGATCACTCCTGAGTTCCTTCTGAAGGGCTGGACCACCATGAGTAGTTTCATTCACTTGTGACTCTCTCCTGGAGCCCTGTGAAATGGAAACCTCATTTTTCATATTTAAATGCTTGGATCGTGCATTGGGTAACTGATCCCCAGTGATGACAGAATTGTTTTCATTTCCACTTAAATTCTCATTGTATTCCTTAATCTCATTGTTCTTCAAAGTAGTGTTTTTAGCACCAAGAGAACATATTTTATTTTTTCCTTCTTGGCGCTGCAGAACATATTCATATTATCAGTTAATGGCTCATATAAACAAAAGGACGGCATTTGGTAGACAATATGGCCATTGTAACGCACCTGTATCCTCTTATTCTTACGCTGCTCCATGCGATGAAGGAACTGCTCATATGATGTATGTAACTCATCAAGTGGCTCGGCAAGCCTGTTCATTGAAGAATGAAACAGAGATCTGTAAGAAACATTTGAAACCACTTGTTTCCAGAACGGCCATTCATGCGTTCAGTAGAAGAAACATAACCAATATAAACCAAGTCTCACTATTCAAGTAATTAAGCAAGGGGAAAGGGGCTGTCACCTAGTTAAGTTGTTGCAATCAGATAATGATTAGAAAAAGGATTCCATAATTCACCAGGATCAAAAGATTAGATAATTTGTTAGGCCTCTGATAACAGACCCTGCGATTAAAAAGGAATCATAGAAAGGAAATCCATACAGATATGAAGGAAAGCCTTACAAATATCCCTAAGTCATGGAGGGGAAAGGAGTAAGAAAAAACATTGGGCACCAGATGACACTTCTCTTCTAAATAGCTCTATGGAACAATGCTGATTTTGAATTTGAAAACATATTTTAAAAGTACACAATGTAGCAACTTTGCCAAGAAATTTCAGACAATTTCTATGAAGCAAGTAACGTGAATCAGCTTGAAATTACCAAAACTAATGGTTCAAAGACATGCACCTGCTCTAATACTGCTTGATCACGTCCCAAAATTGGCCGTAGGAAAGAAACTGCTAGACATTCTAGAGTATCAAATATTCATAACTCAAGAAGAAAGTGTGTCCAAATAGGATAATCAATTTGGCTGAGGGTTACATTTGGTTTGCACTCTACTATAAATTCTACAATGCACTTTTGAAAGGATAATTAATCTTCACGAAGTATGACAAAATGAACAAGGTTTTCTAAAAGGGTTAACATATCCCTAGAGAAAAATATGGCTTGAGATACCCCTAAAAAAAGGGGAAGCCCGGTTGACAAAGCTGCGCTAGCATGGTCCAGGGAAGGGATGCACCCGTAGGCAGTGGCGAATTTAGGTGCAAAAAATAGGGCACTGGAACCCGTGGTCTCTTCGTAAAATTAGATATTTTATGTATATATTTTCTAATATTTGTATAATATTATATTCTGGCACCCGTACTCTAAAAAGTCTAGTTGGTCCACATGATTAAATGTTGAGCTTTTGACCTTGAGGACTGAGGAGCAATTCCCACTTAATACATTTTTCTTGGTGCACCCATATTCGAAAAATCTTAAATTCGCCTCTGCCCGTAGGAGTGTGATGTAGACAGCCTACCCTAATGTAAGTATTAGTGACTGCTTCTACGACTCGAACCCATGACCTATAGGTCACAAAAAGACAACTTTATCATTGCTCCAAAGCTCCCCTTTCTCTCGACAAACCCCTAAACAAATGCAAATCAATGAATAATCTTTTTCATTGAAATGTGACAACAATTTGGAATGTCGATTGAACTGAATGTGAAATATAATCATTACACAACATTTGTCAACAACTCTTTCACCACATTTCTATAAAAAAATTTAAAAAAATTGGATGCAAAAAGAATGTTAAATAAAGGTACTCTTAAAACTAACAACTCAATAAATTTAAAATCACAACTAGCTATTAGTTACTTACTTCTGCACACCCAATTGGTACATCTTCTCCGCAGCCTCAAACTTTTTAATCTTTTCATAATAAAGAGCATATGCTTGGTAAAACAGAGACTTTTTCATCCCTATACGATTCAATTCCATGGTTTTAAGTACCGATTTTGGGTCATGCACATAGTCCATCTACATAAACAAAAAAAAATCAAATGCAAATGAGAGTATAGTTAATGACTCAAAATATAAAGCAAATCAATGAAATTGTTCATTTCTTTAAATTTTTAATATTCGCAAAGTATAACCAATATATATTTTCTTCAATAAATTCAGATAGAAAATATAATTTCAAAAAGAAAGAAAAGAAAGTTACCAGTTGTAACCAGACTCCAAGATAACGCATATCATTAGCATAACGGCGATCGGTCTCAAAAGTCTGTGCACATTTCTGAAGAAATCTTGGGAGTTTCTCCTTAAGCAGCTGCGGAGGAAGTGACTCTTTCATTTTCTTAATTCCTCTATCAAACCAAAATGAGAAGTTAGAAAAATGGATTCAAAAGAATTTAGAGTTTTGTTTGAAAGGCTGCTTACCGGAGCCAAGGGAGAAGGGGGTCTTTGCCATTGTAGGATTTGATGTCGGAAATCAGAGAAGAGAAGAGGCCATTGTACATTACAGACATTGGAGACCAAAGATTGGTATTCTAACACAGACCTAATTTGAATTTTAGGAGACCGCCGTGAAATCTTTCATATGCTTTTATATTTCACTTTGCCCCAAAACTTCAAAATATTACATTTTCACTCCACCAAATGACCAAGGACCCGTTTGGTCACAAATATATTTGAAAATATTTGGGAAGTGGTGTTTGGATATATAAGTTGGCAAATATATTTACCAAACATTCCAAATTCCTAAATACTAGAAAAAATTAATATTTCGGGCAAGTTCTAGTGTTTGGAATTTTTTTAAAATTTTAAATTACCTCAAACGTTATATTTTACAAAAAAAATCCATCATTTATTAATTTCAACTAACATTTATCTAGATTCTCCGGAAAAAGTTTGAGTTATAATTTGAGTAACAAAATTGAGAAAAAGAACAATATGTTTTTAATGAGTTATAATTTCAATTGAATGAGTGACAAGTTTCAATATGCAATTAATATATTGTTCTTTCCCATATTGTTATTTTGTTGTTGTTGATTGTTATCAATTATGTTATAATGTTATTTTTTAACAGAACATGTTCATTATAAAATGATAATACAAACTTATGGAGATTGTTTTAAATAATTTTTAAAACTTATGGATATAAATTATATTTAAAAAAATAGTCAAATATTCTTGGAAAAGTTTGTGGCCAGACGCATGGTGAAACTTCACCCAAAAATAATTTTCCAAGAATATTTTGGAATTTGTGGCCAAACGCTAGCTAAATCTTCTTGAGCTCTTGTCTCATTTGTTTGCCCTATACCTGATTGACACTTGAGAACCATTGTTGATCCCCAAGTGAACCATTGTCCTGACTAACTACTAAACGGAAGACTAACTCAAGCATACACAAGCATCAAAACTAAAGAATTGTTTAAAATAGTTTACTGAATCTCAAAACTATCTGAAAATACTGAGTATGAAACATAAAGTTTTAAATAAAACATCTGAAATGGAATACTAAAAGACTATCGAAAATTGTCTATCTATGAAGCCTCTACAAACTAAAGATAAGTGTCGTAATGAGACTCACGACACCTCAACATGATACTACTAACAAACCATAAAACTGGAGTCCTTCGGAAACAAGGAGGTCTCACCCAAAAGCTGATGAGTGGATGAAGTGATCTTAACGGAACACATGTTGATGATCCTAGGTATCTGAATTTGCATCATGAAATGATGCAGTTTGAATGACATCAGTACGTTGAATGTACGTTATGTACTATGACTGAGTAAACAAATAACTGAGCTAAAAGAGTAAAAATAACTCAACTAAAGCATAACATAAATCATGAAGAATATATATATATATATTGTAACACTCCAAAAATTTCTAAGTTAAGACCTGAACTATTATTCATTTACATGTAAGGTCGTATCGGTTAATTCTTAAATTGACCATATGTGCAAAATATAAATTCTGTAGTGTGGGAATGATTTTGGATATCAATTAAGGTCACTAGAAACTCCTAGCACAAACTAGAGTTGAAAGATTCCTTACCAATTAAGTTTTGATGTAAGATTCACTTTGGGTCAACTTCAAACGACCATATCTCTTAGAATATAAAGAGTTACGTGGCCCATAACCTATCAAATTAAAGGTATTTTAATCTTCTTTCCAATGCCACCAATTTTGCAACAATCCAAGTTTTGAGTAAAAAGTTACGATCATTTTAGTAACCTTATACAATGCATTGACGAATTAGCTGACGGGAAAATATTAAAAATGGTCGTTTTTATCTTTTTACCTCTAAGAAAACCCTAAACAAATTTATTGACTAATTAAAGGCTCAAAACAATCAGATTTTCATCTCTTAATCCATCATTCTCTTCTCTCTCAAACCCTAAGGCAAAACCCTAAGGAAAAATCAAAGTAGAAGACTTCATTCAAGATTCTTTCAATCTTTTTCAAGATTCTTCTTCAAGGTAAGTCTCTCTCCAAGAATTCCATTATTTCCAACTCAAATTCCTCCATACAATTATGAATCACTAATGGAAATCATAATTTTTGGCCATGGAGATTTCAAGAAACTAATTCAAGAAATCTCAAGAAAGATTTTCTTGATTTTTCTCCTTCAAGCTAGGGTCTCAAGTTTCTAATGAAGTTCTTCTTCAAGAATCTTGTTTTTCCAGGTATGTAAGGCTATCATAGTGTTGGACTAGTTCGTCCCCACACCCTACATCTACTTTCAAATGAGTAACAGAGTAATCTAGGATTCTATCCCTAGATTTGAGTATTCTTGAGATGAGTTGATTTTGAGTTCTTGAGTTTCGGATTCTTTTTGAAATTCTATTCCTAATTATTGAATTGTTATATGTTATGCATTAATATTCTTGAGTTAATTCGTTCATGTTTATATTTCAGCATGAGCCCTATAAATTGAGTATTGTTTAGATGAGTAGTATCGTTGAGTTCTGAGTACTGAGTTTCCATATTGCTATTAATATCCCTCAGTTGAGTCGTTCATGTCCATAATTCTACATGAACCCTATGAATTGAGTTATAAATCTTGGAAGCTTTTTAAAGCCAATACTTGAGTTTTAAACTGAGTTTTTGAGGAAGTAAATATGTGTTTTGAGAAAGAGTTTCTAAAACATAATTAGTATGACAATCGAGTATGTCATCAATGTTTAAGCAGTATGGTATCTAGTTATTCCATTAAAGTTTATGCAATATGACTTCCTGAGTCATCAATGATCATATCACAATATTATGTTGATATATATTTGAGAAAGAGTTTTCAAGTATGAATTGAGTAAGAGTATAAAGGAACTAAGCATTCCCAAAGGTATCAGTTTTTACATTGATAAAAGAAAAACTTTGATTTCTAAATGAGTTATGAGTTCCAAGATATTTCAAGAGCAGTTACCTCTTTTAAGAGGATAGTTTGAGAAATTATCTCAAACCAGAGGAAGAGTATGTTTTAAACATTGAGCATGAGTATATATTATTGGGAGTAGTATTGAGCACCGATATGGGGATGAGTTCAGACAACTCACATTCCTCATAAACCATGTATGCCAACATGGGTACAAGATCATACTTTTTAGATGAATCCTAAATGCCTTCGGGAAGAGCTTAGTGGATCCACTTAGTTGAGGTGTTCCATACCCCGACAAGGTATATGAAAGTTCTGACAGTGTGGGCGAGACGTTGTATCATCACGTAGCTCATAGTTATGGTTCTCGGTTAGAGAATCTCCCAAATAGAGTTAAAACTGTATTTTTACTATATCACTTAATATGTTGAGTTCAGAGATGAGTAAGTATTTTTGTAAAGTTTTAATGATTTCACTCCTTTATTTCTTTACATTTAGTTGAGTATATATCTATATAGATATATCTATTGCAGTCCTTTCAATCAGTTATTTGTTATTAAACTATATTACATACTCGTACATTCAATGTACTAATGTCATTCGACCTGCATCTTTTAGTGATACAGATACATGTTCTTAGGATCCTCAACAAGAGTCTGTTGAGATCACTTCATCCGCTCGTCATCTTTCGAGTGAGGTCTCCTTGCTTCTGGAGGACTCCAGTTTTATGAGTTGTTAGTATTAGTAACATTTTGAGTAGTTGTGGGTCTTGTCCCGACACTCATCTATACATAGTAGAGGCTTCATAGATAAACAATTTTGGAGAGTCTTTCAGTTTTCAGATGTTTTATTTAAAACTTATGTTTCATATTCAGTATATTTAGTGAAGTTTTGAGATTTAGTAAATTGTTTTAAAATGTTTCTTTCAACTTGATGCTTATGTATGCTTGAGTTAGTCTTCCGCTTGTAGTCAGCCAAGATAAGGATTCTCTTGGGGACCAAAAATGGTTCTCGAGTGCCGGCCACGTTGATGAGTCAGGGATTTTGACTCATTTAGGGCGTAATATTTAAGGAATTAGTGTCCTAAATGCCTATTCTATGCGCATAATTGATGTTAAAATGTGAATTTACAGCAATGAAGGCAAAAGAGCAAGGCAAGGACATTACGAGGCAAAACGGCATGAAAAAGCTTAAAAAGATGAAGGAAAGCAAGGCTGGTGCTTGCCAAAACCACTCAGCGAGTCGCCGAGTGGACCTTCAGCTCGCCTAATGTTCCAGCAAGCCAGCCTATGGACAAAACCAACTTGGCGATAGAATAAGAATTTTGGCGATTCGCCGAAGTGTTCAGCGATACCAATTTAGCTCGCTGAATGTTACAGACAGAGGTTGTGCAAAGACATGTCAAGAAGGCGAGAAGAGGATCACTTGGCATGTTGCCGACTAGGTCGGTGAGCCCGCCCAACTTCTCCAAAAGTTACAGAGCAATTGGTGAAAAGACAAGCCAAAAAGGGTGAGAAAGAGAGCACTCGGCGCGTCGCCGACTAGGTCGGCGAGCCTGACCTACTTCGCCTAAAGTTACAGAAAAGAGATGGTGAAAGGCCAAGCCAAGAAGGTGATGGAAGAGGGCACTCGGCGTATCGCTGACCAGGTCAGCGAAGTTCGACTTACTTTGTCGAGTGGCTCCGATGATGAAATTCTGGGAACGTATAAATGCAATTTTCAAAAGAGAAAAAAGAGAGTTCCCACATTATCCAGTTCTGGGTTTTTTATCTTCAACATTCTAAACATTATTTTTACACCTTTTGAGTAGAGATTTAGGGTTTATTTGATTTTTAGCTTCAATTTGAGCATTTGGGAGACTTGTGGATTGTTGCCCAACCTGGTAGAAAACTTCGTTGGTAACGATTTCTTTTTCTTTATTATGTTTGGCTAAAACCCTCATTCTTAAGCGTGTTAATACGTTGTTTAATGCTTTAATTAGCTTATGGGTGTTGATATTTACTGATTTTATTATTGATTCAAAGTGGGTTCAATTAATAGTTTGTGTTTTAATTAAGGAATTGTAGTTGCAAATGCAATTTTAGTTTAGTACTCTAAGCTTGCTTTAGAAAGAAGTATTGGAGTTAAATTATTAGTTGATGATTGTAGTGATTGTGTTGTTACGGATTTATCTTGAAGAAGTGGGTCTGAATGCAATCTTACAAATCTAGCTTGAAAAAGTAGATTGATTAAGTTAATGGGCTTTTGATCTGTGTTGTGATTGTCGAGGTTCGAAAAAGCTCGCTTGATTCATAATAATTGATTGAGAAATGGCTATTGCACCCAAAGCCTAGCCTACCCACTGAGATTCAACGACTTTTAGTAAATAATAATCACCCATTTTGCGAAATTGGCATTCAATTTGTCACACTCCCAAGAAACCCTCTCTACTTGTTTACTCCCATTTATTTGTAGTTGTTAATTGGTTACCCAAATCTCCCCCCACCCCATTTGACATTAATTGTCAAAATATTGCCATTTACTTTATTGTTGCAAAAATGTCTACATCTTCAAATGATTAGAACATCATTTTACTTCTTAATCTAATTCTTTACCGTATCACTCCCCGTAGGATCGACCCCAACTCCTAGTTGAATTTATACTTGTTAGCGACCGCCTACACTTAGAATCGGATGAAGTGTAGTTGAGCGTTATCAAAAATGGTGCCGCTGTCGGGGAATGGTTTTTCAAATTTGTTATTGAAGTTTAGTCGTGAACTGATTTTGTTGTAGTTGAATCAACTAATTTGTGTTCTTTGTTGGATGCTCTTAAACAAGTGAAGAGATGAGTGTTAATGGGAGCAATGCTAGCCAACTTGGGAACAATGATGACATCGATAATTTACATGATGTCAATGAAGATCAGTTAGGAAATGCGGGTGCTATTCGATTGCCTCCGATTGTGAGCAGTGCGGTGTTTCATATGACCAGCACTATGCTGCAGCTGGTACAAATAAAGGGTCTCTTTGGAGGACTTGCTCATGAGGACCCTCATGACCACATTCAAAACTTTATGGACGCTTGTGGGTCATTTTCTTTCAAGAACATTACTCAGGAGTCGGTCCGACTTCCTTTGTTTTCTTTTTCTCTAAAGGAGAAGGCAACAAAGTGGTTGGATGATTTACCAAGGAAATCAATCACTTCTTGGGAGGAGCTCACTGATGCATTTTATGTAAGGTTTTTCCTCCCTCGAAGATGGTGAAGTTTAGGGATAATATTCTGAATTTTAAGCGAGTGGACGGTGAACTCATTCACGAGACATGGTTGAGGTTCCAGAAGTTGTTGACCCAATGTCCAACGCACGGACTACCGAACGATGTGTTATTGCAATAATTTTACCGGAGCCTCGACTCAGTCAACAAAGGTTTGGCAGACCAACTCATTTGGGGAGGAATCATGCAACAACCGTTTGACATGACATCTACCCTTCTTGATGAGATGACACAAATTAATCGAGTTTGGTACACTAGAGAAGATCGGGTGTCTCCTTTGAACTTTGGGATGACAAAGGAACATTTGGAAAAGAAACAAGAGCGAGATGAAAACATGGCCAAGATGATGACCCAAATGGACCAATTGAAAAAACATGTTATGGGAAATGGTTACGAAGCTATGAATCCAGCTGGAGCGATATTTAAAAACAAGGAGGTGCAACAAGTGTCAAGACTAGAGAAGGATTTTCGTTCGAGCTCTTTAAGGCTGGGCGAAAATCAAGGTTGGAACATATTTAGTGAGGATGGATGGAGAGGTTACAATTGAGATTGGGCTGACTAAAATAAATTTTGGAGGAGAGAAAATGACGATGATGCTTGTTACATACAGATGGGTGATAGTCTGAGATCTAGGGATAATTCTGGGAGCTTTCGGGTAGATGATTTGCTGTCTTGCATTCTAAATAAGGTAGAATGATCGGACGAAGTGCTTAAAGAAATGAAGGCACATTTCTCATCCTTGAATAAGAAGGTAAACTCTCACTCAGATTCCATCAAGCAACTTAAATGTCAAATGAGTCAACTTTCAGCCCAATTACAGTCCAAACCGCAAGAGAGTTTTGCAAATGATATGATGGTGAATTCAAATATTAATCATGATAAATGCTTGGCGGTGTTGACTCGGAGTGGAAAAGCAATAGGTGATGACGTGAAAGTGAATGGTGAGGCAAACACCAGTAAAAAAGGAAATAATGTCATTGATGTAGAGAGGTCTGACCAAGAACCGGGAAATGACACACCAAAAAGGTTGATGAAATTCCAAGACAACTCATCACCGAGGAATTTCAAACATCACATGAGAGGATTGCTTCTTCTTCAAAACCTACAAAACCATTGCCAAAAGTCAACCCACTATTCCCTCAAAGGCTAAAAAAAGAGATGAAGATGCAAAGTTCCAAAAGTTTTCTAGCTGTTTTTAAGTCTCTGTCAATAAATCTTCCTTTAGTGGAAGCATTGTTGGAAATGTCGGGCTATGCAAAGTTCATGAAAGAATTGGTCACCAAGAAGAGGAGTATAGATTTTGAAACTGTGGAGGTGTCTCATAGTTGTAGTGCCATTATGACAAGAAATGTGGTTATCAAGAAAGCTGATCCGGGAGCATTTACAATTCCATGCACTATTGGGATGCTTCAATTTGCCAAAGAGTTGTGCGACTTAGGGGCAATTATTAACTTGATGTTGTATGCCATTTTCAAACAACTTGGGTTGGGCGAGCCTAAGTCTACAACAATGTGTTTTCTCATGGCCGATCGATCTATTAAACATCTCATTGGCATACTTTATGATATTTTGGTGAAAGTGGATAGGTTTATATTTCTGGCAGACTTTGTTATTCTAGACGACGAGATTGACGCCGAGGCACCTATTATTTTAGGTAGACCGTTCTTAGCTACCGGTAGAGCCCTTGTGGATTTCGAAAATGGTTAGTTGAAATTTCGGGTAAATGATGAGAAGGTTACTTTCAATGTGTGAAAATCAATGAAGCAACCTAGTGACATCCATGTGGTCTCAACCATCGATATGATTGATGAAGCAATGGCTAGTGTGTGTGAAGTGTTTTGCGTGGGTGAGTCCTTGGCTGATGTCCTTTCGAATTATGATGAGAAAGGAATTCAAGATTATGATGAAGTGGTGGCTGCACTTTCGGGTTTAGGTTCTCATTCTAAAAATCCATTGAAGCTTGACATCGATTTAAAAATTGGGAAAGTCCCTCCGCTAAATGATCCACCAAAGAGCCACCGAAGCTTGAGTTGAAGGTTCTCCCATCCCACCTTTGGTATGTATTTTTGGGAGTAAATAACACCTTGCCCATCATCATTGCCGCAGATCTGCTTGAATGGAAAATCAAATTACTTTTCAATGTGTTGAAATGATACATTAAAGCCATCGAATGGACAATTGCTGATATTGTGGGGATTCCCCTCCCCGGATTTGCACTCTTAAAATCCAATTGGATAGTGAATGTAAACCAAGCGTTGAGCATCAAAGGAGGCTAAACTCACCGATGCAAGAAGTGGTGAAGAAAGAAATCATCAAGTGGCTTGAAGCGGGTGTGGTATACCCCATTGCGGATAGAAAATGGGTGAGTCCCGTGTAATGTGTACCAAAGAAATGAGGCATCATGGTAGTTCCAAATGAAAAAGGGGAACTTGTGCCTATGAGACCAGTTACCAGGTGGCGTGTATATATGGACTACCGAAAATTGAATGCATGGACTAAAAAAGATCACTTTCCTATGCCATTTATGGACCAAATTCTTGATAGGCTCACGTGGCGTGGATGGTATTGCTTTTTAGACGGTTATTCCGGGTACAATCATATTTATATTGCACTGGAACATCAAGAGAAAACAACCTTTACATGTCCCTATAGAAAATTTGCTTCCAAGAGAATGCCTTTTGGGTTGTGCAATGTCCCGACAACATTCCAACGATGTATGCTCTCTATTTTTGCCGATATGGTTGAAGACTCAATCAAGGTCTTTATGTATGACTTTTCGGTTGTTGGTGATTCATTCAAAGCATGTCTTGAACACCTTGGGAAGGTAATACAAAGATGCATTGAAACCAATCTTGTTCTAAATTGGGAGAAGTGTCATTTCATAGTCAAAGAGGGTATTGTTTTGGGGCATAAGATTTTAGGGGAAGGAATGCAAGTGGATCAGGCTAATGTCGAAGTCATTGCTAAACTACCTCCTCCTATTTCAGTGAAAGGCGTCCGGAGTTTTCTAGGCCATGCGGGTTTCTATAGGTGGTTTATAAAGGATTTTTCCAAGGTAGCTCACCCCCTTTGCAAGTTAGTAGAAAAAGAATCCACTTTCAACTTTGACGAAGCTTGCCTAAAAGCATTTTTATGATTAAAAGCAACTCTAATCATTGTTGCACCCAATTGGAGTATTTCGTTCAAACTCATGTGTGATGCTAGTGGTTTGGGAGTTGTTCTGGGTCAACAAAAAGGCAAGCTATTTCACCTAATTTATTATGCGAGTAAAACCTTGAATGTAGCTCAAAAGAATTAAACCATCATTGAACAAGAATTGCTAGCGGTGATGTATGTTTTTGAGAAATGTAAAGCGTATTTGTTGGGTACAAAAGTGGTGGTGCACATGTATCATGTTGCAATTCGATATTTGTTGGCTAAGAAAGATGTTAAACCAAGATTGATTAGGTGGGTGTTGTTGTTGCAAGAGTTTAATTTCGAGGTCAAATATCGAAAATGATGTGAGAACCAAGTGGCAGATCAATTGTCTCGACTGAAAACATTGATTTCCTGGTGAGAGGGACATTGAGGAAGAATTTCCCGACGAATCAGTGATGAGGGTAACGCATGGCAACTCACTATGATATGCTGACTTCATAAACTATGTAGTGTGTGGGATTATGCCTGAAGGACTGAATTTTTATCAACAAAAGAAGTTTTTGTTTGATGTATATAGGTACTTCTGGGATGAACCGTACCTATTTAGGGAATGCGTAGACCGTATAATTAGAAGGTGCGTACCGAAAGTAGAAGCAAATGACATTCTCGACACTTGCCATGCATCGCCAGTTAGTGGACATCATAGCAGAGTGCGCACAGCCGCCAAAGTGCTTCAAAGTGACTACTATATCATTATACAAAGATGCTGATTCTCTTATTAAGCAATGTATTCAATGCCAAAAGCAAGGAGTAGTATCGAGAAAGCATGAGGTACCTCTTCATCCTATTCTAGAGGTAGAGTTATTTGACGTATGGGGAATCAACTTCATAGGACCGTTTGTGATCTCTTTTAGAAATAAGTATATCTTGGTGGTGGTTGATTATGTTTCTAAATGGTTAGAAGCTGTAGCTTTGCCCAACAATGAAGGGAAGAGTGTTGTGCAATTCTTGAAGCGATATATTTTCACAAGGTTTGGTACTCCGCGTGCAATTATCAGTGATGGAGGGTCTCATTTTTGCAATCGGTTGTTTACTTCGTTGTTGAGCAAATATGGAGTTAAGCATAAAGGTGCAACCCTTATTATCTTCAGATAAGTGGCCAAGTTAAAGTATCAAATTGAGAAATCAAGGGAATTCTGGCGAAAACAGTCAATGCAAATCGGACTGACTGGTCTTGGAAGTTAGATGATGCTCTCTGGGCATACCGCACCACTTTCAAGACTCCAAATGACATGTCACCATACCAATTGGTATTTGTAAAGTCTTGTCACCTACCAATCGAGCTTGAACACAAGGCTTTATAGGCATTGAATGGATTAAACTTGAATTGGGGGACGTTTCAAAAGGTAGAGTCAATCAACTCCATGAGTTGGAGGTGTTTCGGCTGAGGGCGTATGAGAGTTCAGCCCTTTACAAGGAGAAAATTAAGAAGTGGGATGATGCCAAAATCCTTCGACGAGAGTTTAAAGTTGGCGATCTTGTTTTATTTTATAACTCTCGTTTGAGACTCTTCCCGGGTAAACTCAAACCAAAGTGGTCAGACCCGTTCAAGGTCACTAGAGTGTTCACAAATAGGGAAATTGAGGTTGAAAGCAAAAAAGGATCAACATTCAAAGTAAATAGGCAACACTTGAAGCTTTATTTTGGAGAATGTCTAGATGTCTCGGTAATTTAAGTGGTGTATTTGGAAAGTGCTTGAGAGCATTTCCATGTCGTGATACAGCGTTAAATAAGGCGCTTCTTGGGAGGCAACCCAAGTTTTAGTTGTTTTGAATAATGTTTGCTGAAGAAGTAGGTTGAAGTTCTCAATTTTGACAAAAAGGGAAAAGTGGGTGGTGCATTGGTTCTTTCGACGAACACCAACCGGCTCCCCCAGCTCGCCCAAATGCACTATTTACTGTCGATCTAGCTTTGAGAATCATTCTGGAACATTTGGCAAGGGGGCATAATTTTCGGCGCATCACCAAACCAGTCGGCGAGCCCGACTGAGCTCGCCCTTTTACCCAACTGGAGGGCAAACTTTCTGTAAAGTTTGGCAAGCCAACTTCAGCTCGGCGGCTCGCCGAATGGTTCGACATTCCCAATAATTGCTCGCCAACTGGGCATGAAGCAAATAGTCTCTTCTACTTTAATCCTTTAATTCAGTGAATATTACTCTTCCGCTTTGCTAGTTACATTCGTTATATTTGCATTGAGGGCACTGCACTGTTTGAGTTTGGGGTATTTTATTGTTCGTGAATGTTGAGACTGTTCTCTTGCATATTTGAGTATTGGTTGCAATCAATACCGATGACTTGGGTAGTGCTCTTAATTGAACGATATGTTTTCGCAATTACAATGAGGCAAATTTGAGTTGCATAAGTCATGTGTGAACTCTTAGTATCTCATTGTGACTAGCCGATTGTTGAAATGAGTCTTGTGATGATCGTTGCACGCGAGCTTAACTTGTAGAGTCATGATTGATGATTATGTTGAATGCCTTGTGTGGTGAGATTTCATTGAAATATGTGCTTGGTGATACCTAGAACTTGACCCGTTGGTCCAATTGACTAATGTAGGTGAATGAAAGAAATGATCTTAGGCACAAATTTTGGAGAGTGAACCAAATTCCTATTATGCCTCTTTGTGACCACCTTGTGAGAGTGTGAACCTAGCTTGGCACCATTTGAGCCTAACCTTTTCTTTGGATGAAACATGAACACATTTGGCCTCTTCTTCATGAAACATTGTTCCATTTGAATAGTCAACTTAGGCCAAAAGCCTAAGTTGAGGGTGTGGTGAAAAATGATGAGTCAATAAGTTTGTGAAATTCACCCTTGAAGGATTGTGTTGAAAAAGATGGAACCCCTCCATATAAAAAAGAAAAAAAAGAGAAGAGAGAGGAAAAAAAAGAAAAATATTGAAAAAGAATTTTGCAATGCAAGTTGTGCATAGATAAAAGAAAACGGGTGTCCAATGAGCCAATTCAGAATCTTTTGTGCTTGAAAGAACTTAGGGTGGATTGTGAAAATCAAAAAGAGTGGAAGAAAATGAGAAGAAGTAAAATGCAAGCCATGCTTCATGAAGGTAGAAGTCACTAAGCCAAAACAATCACACCTTTACCCTCAGCCCCGTTACAAGCCTTAAAAGACCTTGGTGATCTTGACTTAGCCGATTGACATGTTGATGGGAAAATACGGGTAAACATATGGGTAGAATCATGCATATGTCTATCTTTGAGAGTGTGAGAGTTGATTTTGATTCCTTAATTCTTAAATTTTGATGAGCTTTGTGTTGGCATGGAATCATTCTTTATGTGAGGGCATTTGAATACTTTTGTTGAACTTGAATTTTAATTTGAAGCAAGCATTGTGAGCTCGACTTCTATTTGATGATGACTAGTCACAGTTTGAAACTTGTAGTTCACAATTGAACATTGCATGGGTAGATTGAACCTCGTGTGCATTCATGTTGAGTCTCAAGTAGCACTATTTGTGACATCCATGTTGGCCTGATTAATCTTATGTTTTATTTGAGGACAAGCAAATGTTTAAGTTGGGAGTGTTGATGAGTCAGGGATTTCGACTCATTTAGGGCATAATATTTAAGGAATTAGTGTCCTAAATGCCTATTCTATGCTCATAACTGATGTTAAAATTGTGAATTTGCAGTAATGAAGGCAAAAGAGCAAGGCAAGGAAATTACGAGGTAAAAAGGCGCGAAAAAGCTGAAAAAGTTGAAGGAAAGCAAGGTTGGTGCTCGCTAAAGATACTAGGCGAGTTGCCGAGTGGACCTTCAGCTCACCTAAAGTTCCAGCACGCCAGGCCATGGACAAAACCAACTTAGTGGGCAAGTGTTTCTTAACTTCATCTAGTAGTTGTAAGTTAGTATAGTATGTGAGCAATTATATTGATATTCGGGTTTAGTAATAAACATTAAGCTTAAATTTGAGATGAGCGTCGTGACAAAAAAAAAGGCAATATGAGGGTGATGATGTTAGTCTTGAGATCCGATCTAATAGACTTGACATAGAGTAGGTGAGGAATTGAGATGTTAGCTACAATGAATATGAGTGGTACAAGTGAGAGATCCTAACTTTTAGATAAGGGCAGTGAAGTGTGGCTAAGTCATAAGAGTAACAAGAGCATTAAGAGGTGTATCAAGATTGTATGTAATCAGACGAGGTTCCAATTAAGTTTATTGTTCTCATGTATGCCTAGAGAGTATAATTGAGCTGTCAATGCGGAATAGGCTGAAGTAAGCATTACTTTCACTTAAAGACTTAGATGAAGTGACCTTATAAGCCAATGAGAAGAGGTTAATAGAAGCATATTAAAAAGAGGTCTTAGAAGGAGTCTTAGTACCTGCTTATGGAGAGTTCAGTATCCATGAGATAAGTCTTGCTCGAGTATTAGAGTAAAGGGAATGTAGACCAGTGTAGAGATGATGGAATAGATCCATAACTTTCAAGTGTTAACTTTAGACCTAAGGGGGAGACAATAAGATAAGAAACAAAGTCAAGTGTTGAAGATGAGATAATGATGTCTTCCGAAAGAGTTTTTAGAGGTATATCAATCCATTCATAATCTTGTGTATTCCTCAAAGTTCAGTCATTTCAAAATCAAGATGATGTTTCTTAAATCAGAATTGTGTTCATGACCTATGCTCATACACTTCAGAGAGATTCACATCTATGCTCAGTTCCAGAATGAGGGGGCAAAGACTTTAGCCCATTGATCTCAACCTTACTCCATAAAGTTATGGATATCAGTCTCATGCAACCTATTCATATAAGCATTCATGTCTCACAATATCTTCAGTCTCGCAAATACAAGATTTACTCTCAATGGCTAGCAACATAATGTTATGCCATGCATATTCTTATATCAGACATCTCGAATGAATCCTGCTTATGATCTTTCGCCCTGAAGTTCTTTCAATAATATTTTTTTAGTTTTGGGAGTGGTATTGTTGATAGTATTTGTGTGATGATAGAGAAGAGGATTGTTATTTCTTATTGTGATAGTGATTGTCTTCTTCTTCCATCTAATGTTATAAATGTGGAGGAAGAAGGGGATGAGGTTTTACCATGAGTAATAGTTAAATTAGAGCAATTAGTTTGTTCCTGGTAGTAATGCGTGAAATTTCAGTTGGTAGAGATGAAGAGAAATTCTTAGAAGGATTGGTTAGGAGGAGTCCATGAAGTGGTTATAGTATTAGGCTTGAATGTGGTGTTGTTAACATGTGGACAAATGCATGATGCATTAAGTATTTCTTGCTATGGGCTCAGGGTTGGTTCAAGGCAGCTATAAGGAGAAGTATTCTTAGGATGAGATTCCTTATAGAAGTATAGAACCTGAATCTTGTGGTTTAGATAAGCATAACCATATCATGTTTAGAACCTTGTAAATTAGAGATTAGTCTTGAACACAATAAGATCAAGCGACTTGACTTAGACGTTTGTAAAACTAGTCATATACACTAGTGGGAGCTAGGAGTTGCGGCTAATGAAGTGTAGTAATTAGATAGAATAGCATAGTTGAAAAGTATTTCTAAGCTTCAAAGCTACCAGTCATATCACTCAAGGCATAGTGTTCCTATTCTTACCTTGTGCCCATATAGCTTTCCTTATATCAAATAGCTTCATATAGAGCGTGACTATGTTGAAACTCATATCGTTCTTGAATTATGTTCTATAGACAGTTCCAAACTCATAGTATGATTCAATTGCGCCTATGTTAGTAGGAAAGTTCAAAAGTCAGAAAGATAGTAAGAGTAACTCCTTTCTCTTCTATCGTCAGTTTAACCATTACTCGAGGATGAATGATCCCAAGGGGGAGATATTGTAACACTCCAAAAAATTCTAAGTTAAGACCTGAACTATTCTTCATTTACATGTAAGGTTTTATCGGTTAATTCTTAAATTGACCATATTTGTAAAGGAGAATTCTTTAGTGTGGGAATGATTTTGGATATCAATTAAGGTCACTAGAACTCCTAGCACAAAGTAGAGTTGAAAGTTTCCTTACCGATTGAGTTTTGATGTAAGATTCTTTTTGGGTCAACTTCAAACGACCATATATCTTATAATATAAAGAGTTGTGTGGCCCATAACCTATCGAATTAAAGGTATTTACATCTTCTTTCCAACGCCGCCAATTTCACAACAATTCGAGTTTTAAGTAAAAAAGTTATGACCATTTTAGTCACCTGATACAGTGCAATGACGAATTAGCCGATGGGAAAACATTAAAAATGGTTGTTTTTACCTTTTTACCTCTAAGAAAACCCTAAACGAATTTCTTAACTAATTAAAGGCTTAAAACAATTATATTTTCATCTCTTAATCCATCATTCTCTTCTCTCTCAAGCCCTAAGGCAAAACCCTAAGGAAAAATCAAAGTAGAAGACTCCATTCAAGATTCTTTCAATGTTTTTCAAGATTCTTCTTCAATGTAAGTCTCTCTCCAAAAATTTCATTATTTCCAACTCAAATTCCTCCATACAGTTATGAATCACTAATGAAAATCATAATTCTTGGCCATAGAGATTTCAAGAAACTAATTCAAGAAATCTCAAGAAAGGTTTTCTTGATTTTTCTCCTTCAAGCTAGGGTTTCAAGGCTTCTAATCTAGTTCTCCTTCAAGCTAGGATTTCAAGGCTTCTAATCAAGTTCTTCTTCAAGATTCTTCAAGAACCTTGTTCTTCCAGGTATGTAAGGCTATCATAGTGTTGGACTAGTTTGTCCCCACACCCTACATCTACTTTCAAATGAGTAAAAGAGTAATTTAGGATTCTATCCCTAGATTTGAGTATTCTTGAGATGAGTTAATTTTGAGTTCTTGAATTCCAGATTCTTTTTGAAATACTATTCCTAATTATTGAATTGTTATATGTTATGCATTAAGATTCTTGAGTTGATTCGTTCATGTCTATATTTCAGCATGAACCCTATGAATTGAGTATTTTTAGATGAGTAGTATCGTTGAGTTCTGAGTTCTTGAGTTCTGCGTACTGAGTTTCCATATTGCTATTAAGATCCCTCAGTTGAGTCGTTCATGTCCATAATTCCACATGAACCCTACGAATTGAGTTATAAATCTTGAGAAGATTTTTAAAGTTAACACTTGAGTTTTAAACTGAGTTTTTGAGGAAGTAAAGATGAGTTTTGAGAACGAGTTTCTAAAACATGATTAGTATGAAAATCGAGTATGTCATCAATGTTTAAGCAATATGGTATCTAGTTATGCCATCAAAGTTTATGCAATATGACTTCCCGAGTCATCAATGATCATATCACAATATGATTTTGATATATTTTTGAGAAAGAGTTTTCAAGTATGAATTGAGTAAGAGTATAAGGGAACTAAGTATTCCCAAAGGTATGAGTTTTTACATTGATAAAATAAAAAATTTGATTTCTAAATGAATTATGAGTTCAAAGATATTTCAAGAGCAGTTACCTTTTTTAAGAGGATAGTTTGAGAAATTATCTCAAACCATAGGAAGAGTAGGTTTTTAAATATGAGTATATATTATTGGGAGTAGTATTGAGCACCGATATGGGGATGATTTCAGATAACTCACATTCCTCATAAACCATGTATGCCAACATGGGTACAAGATCATACTTTTTAGATGAATCATAAGTGCCTTTGGGCAGAGCTTAGTGGATCCACTTAGTTGAGGTGTTCTATACCCCGGCAAGGTATAGGACAGTTCTAGCAGCATGGGTGAGATGATGTATCATCACGTAGCTCATAGTAATGGTTTTCGATTAGAGAATCTCCCAAATAGAGTTAAAAGTGTATTTTTATTATATCACTTAATATGTTGAGTTTAGAGATGAGTAAGTATTTTTGTAAAGTTTTAATGAATTCACTCATATATTTCTTTACATTTAGTTGAGTATATATCTATCTATATATATATATATATATATATATATATATATCGCAGTCCTTTCATTCAGGTATTGTTATTCAGATTTATTACATACTCGTACAATCAATGTACTGATGTCGTTCGACCTACATCTTTTAGTGATGCAGATACAGGTTCTTCGAAGCTTCAACAAGAGTCTGTTGAGATCACTTCATCCGCTCGTCATCTTTCGAGTGAGGTTTCCTTGCTTCCGGAGGACTCCAATTTTAGGAGTTGTTAGATTTAGTAACATTTTGAGTAGTTGTGGGTCTTGTCCCGACACTCGTGTATACATAGTAGAGGCTTCATAGTTAGACAATTTTGGAGAGTCTTTCAGTTTTCAGATGTATGTTTCATACTTAGTATATTCATCAAAGTTTTGAGATTTAGCAAACTGTTTTTAAATGTTTCTTTCAATTTGATGCTTATGTATACTTGAGTTAGTCTTCCGCTTGTAGTCAGTCGTTTGGGGACCAGAATTGATTCTCGAGTGCCGATCACATACAGGGTGTAGGCTCGAGTCATGACATATATATATAATAGATACGTGGGCCCGTGCCAGCACTGGCCCAATATATATTACTTATTTTGTCGTAATTTATGTGGCACAGATGAAATTTGGAGAGTTTTTCTACTTTTTAATATATATTCTCTATAAAAGTTAAGTTGTTAATTATTGTGAATTATAAAATTCACATAATTTTTAAACAATATGTTATTCTCTTTGTCCCAATTTATGTGGTACGGATAAAATTTGAAGTCTTATTTGTGGTACTTTTAATTTTTTAAATTCGATGACATGTTTTCTTTTCTACTAATAATATTAATGATATAGCATTAACATTAGAAATAAAAAGTAATTTACAGACAAAAAGATTGAGAAATAAAATAATTAAACGGATTACTTATTAAGTAGCACCTATTTGGTATGTTTCTTTATAGTAAAAATTTACTTATATAAATAGGGTTTTACTAAATAATAATAATAACAATAATAATAATGATAATAATAATAATAATAGTCGTAATAATAATCATAATAATCATAGCAATAATCATAATAATAATAATAATAATAATAATATATTTAACTATATAAACCAAAATATTTTCGATGACATTTGAAAATTAAAATATTTTTATGTAAAATAGAAAATGGAATAACTAAAATATGAATATATATTTACATAATACAAAATATTCCTTTTTAACCAACACTAAATTAGATAAATGATGAAACATACATTTTAATTAATGAGAACACATTTAAAAATGAGAGGATTGAATTGGGCCCCACCAAAAAGCTATAAAAGAGTAAATTGGCTTAGTTAAAAATAGAAATAAAAAAGTGGCATTACTTGGATTCGATCATGGGACACTGCACATGAAATATCCTATTGCAACCACTAAGCCAAGCAGCCTTAGATCAAGAGAAACACACATGTTGACTTTACTAGAGAGTTTATCTAACCGACAACCATCACTATGAACCCCGTGATGATACACTGTCTTACCTACATTGCAGAGTCACCCTATACTTTACAGGAGTATAAAATGAAACTAAAATGATGAATCCACTAAAAATCCTTCTTGAGGTGGGTGAGGAGTCGCCCGTCTCGCGGTACGATCCTATCTACGCTGGTGGTGTAGGTCATGGAGTTTCAGTTATCTTAACTCTTACTCAAAATTGGTGCTCAATACTACTCTAAAAATATAATTGTGTGCTCACGTAAAAGTACTCTTTGGTTTGAGATGATTTCTCAAAAGGCCTCTTTAAGAGGTAACTGAAGCGTTATTACATTTTTCTGAAAACCCTTTATATTTTTCTGAAAATAGTGCTCTCTTTTTCAATGTAAAAATGATACGTTCTGAACCATTCAAGTTCCCTTAAACTCTTTTGAAAATAATGCTTTAAACTTTTCTCTTAAACTTGCTTTAGTTTTCAAAATTAATGTAAGAAAAATTATTTACTCGAAATACTTTTAGTAACACTCAATATATATGGTTCATGCGAAACTACAGACATGAACAATAATTCAAGAATTTCAATGAATAAAGTATCACAATCTCATAATATAGGAATTTCATAAAATTGAGGGCAGAATCCTAGATTTAATTTGTCACTGACTGAATTGAGATGTATGGAGTGAGGACTAACTAGTCCAACACTATGAATATCCTTACATACTGGAAGAACAAAACTCTCAAAGAAGTTTGACAAAGTACTTTATTGGAAGCCTTGAAATCTTAAATTTTTCCTTTCTTGCAATTTTCTTTTGAGTTGAGAGCGCTGAATTAAAGAAAACTGAGTACTTTGTAGAATATTTTCTCCTAATTGAAGTTAAAACATCATGGCTTGGGCTTTAGAAAAGTGGGAAAAGATAAAAGAAATCCCACTTAAAAAGTTTTCGAAAACCTTCCACAAGGCTATCTGTGGTTCATGGTTTGATCTACAGACTGTAGATCCCATTCGTGGTATTCAAATTGAGATTTTAAAGATTAGAAGCTCATTATACGGACCCAAACTACAGCCTGTAGAAGATTCTATGGCCCGTAGATAAGTCAGTAGGAATTTGACCCAAAAAAATGATTTTCAGTACTTTTTCCACGAGGCAACAGTACGGGTTATACAAAGTTCTACGGTCCATAGAAAAGTGGTTCGTAGGTCACTGACTCAAAAAACTCTGTTGTGATAGTCTCTGGTAAAACAATCATAACCTTTTACTCCAAAGTTGAAAGGAGACAGGTTGACCTAAGTAGAATCTTATATCAAAACTTAATCGGTAAGAAAACTTTTAACTCAACTTTGTGTTATGGGATATCTGTGACATTAATTCATAAACAATTTCATTTCCACACTAAAGAATTGACCTTAACACCTAAGAGCAAATTAAATTCACCTGATATGACCTTATATGCAAATGAAGACTGGTTTAGATCTTAGTTTAAATTTTTTTGGGGTATTACAATATCTCCCCATTGGGATCATTCATCCTCGAATGATGGTTAAACCGAGAATGGAAGGGAAAAAATTTACTCTTACTATCTCTCTTGACTTCTGAACTTGCCTACTAACACAAGCAGAATTGATTCATACTAAGAGCTTGGAACTTTCTAAAGCACATAAGTCACGAACAATAGTCACTCTTAATCTAAAGTTATTTGAAAAGAAACAAGGGTATTTGGGAACGAAGTAAGAATAGGACCACTATGACAAGTGATACGACTACTAGCTTTCTAGCCTAGTAACACCTCTAACCATGCCCTCCTTACTAAATACCACACTTCATTAGCTACAATTCATAGCTCCTATTAGGGTATATTACTACTCGTACCAAGGTCTAAATCAAATTTTATGCTCTTACTGTATTCAAGCCTAATTCTAAATCACTTGGTGTTGAACATGATATGGTTATACTAATCTAAATCACAAGATTCGGGTTATGTGCCTCTATAGGAAATACCCTCCCAAGAATATTAATCCTTACCACTGCTGTCACGCCCCAGATTCAAGGGCGCAACTGGCTCCTAATGCCAAAACTCAGGCTCAAGCCGACCCTGTTGAACCATTTGCTACTAGAGCATGGCAGCCACAAACAGTCAAGAAAACAAACAAGTATATCTCGGCTTAAAATTAAGCCCTCGGCCGGCAAGGCCCTTGTAAACAGATCCATAAAAGAAACAACTACTCCCAAGAGTTCATATAAAGAAATAGCCAACTAGCACAGAAGTCCTGATTGGGCCGTCAAGGCCACCATGATCTCTATACCGAAACTGAAACCAGGTATATCAAGACAATGCATCACACAACTAACAAGCTTTAGCAAACCAACAAACTAGGCCAGCATGGCCATAACGTAGCTATAAACCCCACACACTAGTCTGCAAGCCTCTAAGAGTAGTAAAGATTAGCGGGACAGGGTCCCAACCTACCCATAAATATATATACAACAAAAAGTAACAAACCTCCCAACTCTGGCAGCTCCGGAGGAAAGAGGCTAGCCAACCGGATAAAAGTCAATCCTGCTGCTGAGGAGGTCTACTCGGTCGTCTGTCAAGACCTGCATGCATGAATGCAGTGCCCCCAAGGAAATGGGGCTTAAGTACAAATTAATGTACAGAGTATGAAAGACAATAGACTATGATAAGGTATCTTGATATACTGGAATAATCTGATAAATAAATCAAGGATAAGATAAGTGTACTGACCTGCTCTTAAATCTACACTTAACAAAAATAATAAAACAACAATCTAACCAAGCCCCCATAACCTCGGCAGGTACAAAAAGCACGCAAGACCACCTACTCAGGCCCCCATAAGCCAGGAAGGTGCCAATCAGCCTATATACCCCTATCGGTAGTCCCCTAGCCCCGTAGGAAGTCACATAGACCTCTTAGGCATTAATATAGCCCCGTAGGCATCACATAACTCTCTTACGCATCAACATAGCTTATAGACAACTCATAGCCCTCTTAGGCAACAACATGGCCCTGTAGGAAGCACATGGCTTTCTTAGGCGTCAATATAGCCCTATAGGCAACTCATAGCCCTTCTAGGCATCAATATGGCCCCGTAGGCAACTCATAGCCCTTTTAGGCATCCATATAGCCCTATAGGCAGAACATAGCCCTTCTAGGCATAGATCGCATTCCTGCAGCTAACCACAATAGCCCCAAGGGCAACAATAACAATCCAATCGCTAAAAGCGAGAAATTTAGTTATAAGCAACCTATACAAATAGCCTCTAAGTCATGTCCAACATAGGGACGCTACTAACTGAATAAGAATCCCGACAAGGGAGAATTATATCAACTCGAGCAACCAACAATCAACAATCACAACTACAAGTATATCAAGGATAAAAACCCAAATACATTGCTTCTAAGCTTTAAGGAAACATGTCGTAAGTAGGGAATAGCCTTAACATACCTTTTTCACTAAATTTACGTGGCCTAACGACTGTTACTCATAACTCCCTAGATACTACAACAAGGTAGGACCATAATCAACACACAAAAATAAAAGATACCATGACAATATGATAAAAGATATGTATTTCCGTCGCAAATTGTTGTTTGCTGTTTATAAAAGCTAAAGTCGATGAAAGAAGGGTCTTACCTCGATCTTAGGTTCGTAATACGCCTCAAAACCTTCAAATATATTCAAACCCTTGCTGTCCCAACACTAAAGTGTGATATGTTATGCAATCGATAAAATAAATTATACCACGATGATGAGCCCAACGCGTAGAACAACTTTCGTCAAGGACTTAAGTCGAGAAAATCTATACTTCACTTGATCCTAGAAATGGGTATCTCTAATTTCTCTGGTTTTTAGCTTAAAAATGAAGAAAAAGGTCGAAGAAGAAGATATATGTAACATTCCACCGACCTAGGGCCTCACCTCACGTGCCTGCTTGCGCAGTCCCACGAAAACGTAAATATCTCTCTATTCTGAAGTCGTATGAACGAACGGTTTGATGCGTTGTAAACTAGACTCGTAGACCGTCGATTCGATAGGTCGTGGGGATCATAACTCTTAATATATTGGGAGAAAACGTCCGAGACATTTGACCCAAATTTCAGACAAATCTTTAAAAAGGAATTTACGGTAACTTTCACCAACTTTTATTTTTCCACTTACCTAACTTCAACACTTGAGATACAACACTTGAACAATTAAAATATCACATAACACATCATTATTAATTTATTACCCACCCTCCTGGTCTTTCCACGAAGATATGAGTCAATTTATACGTTTCGAAAAGTCGGGGTGTTACAACTGCATTCAATAAAACTTCGAATCCTAGTAAAGAAACACCTAATGCATCATGCATTCATCCACATGTAACAACACCACATTCAAGTCTAGAACTATAATCACTCCATGGACTCCTACTTATCAATTCTTATATGAATTCTTCATTCTCTCGTCATCTCTACGAACTGAAATTTCACGAATTACTACCAGAAAATTGACTTATTACTCTCGTGTAACTTTTACTCATAGCACAACTTTATTTCATTCTTCCTCCATATTTATAACTCTAGATGGAATAATCACACCATCACTACCACAATAAGAAATATCAATCATTTTTTTTATCTATCATCACTCAACTACTATCTACAACGACATTATCAAAACTGAAAGGATTACCGAGGGAGCTTAGAGCGAAAGATCATAATCACGATTCATTTGAGAAACATGATATAAGAATATGCTTGATATAATATTATGTTGCTATACATTAAGAGTAAATCGTGAATTTGTGAGACTAGACATGCTATGAGGTATGAGTGCTTATATGAATAGGTTCATATCATAAGGTTGATATTCATAACTTTATAGAGTAAGATTGAGATCAATGGGCTGAAGTATTTACCCCTCATTCTGGAAAATGAGCATAGATATGAATATGTCGGAAGAATTTGGGCATAGGTCATAAACATAATTATGATATTAGAGGCATCAACAAGATGTTGTAATGACTGAACTTTGAGGAATATGCTAGATTATGAATGGATTGATAAATCACTATAACTCTTTATGAACACATCACTACATGGTTTTAAACACTTGACTTGGTTTCTAACCTTATCATCTCCCCCTTAGATCCCAACTCGACACTATAAAGTTATAAATCTATTTCATGTTCTCTAAGTACTAGACTATATTGGCTTTACTCTAATACTCGGAAAATGCTATTCTCATGGCTACTAAACTCTCAATGTGTAGGCACTTTTCTTCTAGGGATTCTTTATGAGATACTTTTCTTAACTCCTTCCCGCTTTTATAAAAGTCTTTATATAATCATTACCCGCATTGGCTTATAAAACTGCTTAATCTAACTCTTATTAGTCTGACTACTCCTTTTTAGCCCACTAATATTGTCCTTCTAAGTTCATATCTACCTAATTGGAGAAAACTTGAACTATATTAAGAGGCTTATCATTAGTTATATATATATATCCCGTCGATAACAAATAATGCTTACATCAGCCTACTTCACATTGACAACTCGAATATACTATCTAGGTACACATGAAAAATCATGAAATTAATTAGAACCTTGTCTGACTACATACGATTTTGGGTACACCTCCTAATGCTCTTGTTGATCTAATGACCTAGCCACACTTGATTTCTCTCGTCTAAGGGTCAACACCCACTTGTACTACTAACATTCATTGCAAACTAACACCTTAATTTCTCACCTACTCTATGTCAAATCTACCGGATCAAATCTCAAAATTAACATCATCACCCTCATATTGCCATCTTTTTTTTAATCACGACAATCATCTCAAATTCAAGCTTAGTGTCTATTACTAAATACGGATATCAATATAATTTTCCTCTTACTATACTAACTTAGGAATACTAGATAAAATTAAGAAACACCCGCTCACTAAGACCTCATGACAAGTAGTCAACCTTTATCTCTAGTCTACTTATTTACAGATTACCGTCATATTTCCTTTCACAACCTAAGTACTATTTACCCATTCACTATGCATCGTTACCTAATCAGTTCTCTCATGGGGCTCTCCCTTCAAAATCATAAGCCTGGCTTAAATCTATCACATCATGAATACTTTGTTCTTTGATTAAACACCTATATTTGGTATTTACTAACGCAATGACACATCATCATAAACTCATTTCTAGCTAAAGTATATTCCAACTCATCCTAACTAGTAATTTTTCATCTACCTTCTATCATGAAATCTACATAAAATTATTATTCTTAGCCTACACATAAAGGAAGACTCTTCATTAATGACTTTTTGGGTACATGACTATAACTACACACTTTACTCAATAACTATCCCCATTTCTTAGGTTACTACACCTCTAAATGCATACTTCTAACTCTGGGGACTTCTACTACTACTGGCTTATAACATCGCAACCCATACTATCTTTCGGGTGAAAATACATCCAAGCCCTAAAACATACTTTCCTCTTAAAGAGTATCACCAGAAATAAGGTTTAGAGAAGAGATTCTGGGAGTACATCTCGTTTTGTCTCAAACGCACGATTCATATGAATAAAAAAGATGTACTTTTTTCAAATCAATACACCTAAGCATACTAACAGGCTTTTCTCAAGCCCTTATGCAGTCTCTTGACTTTCTAAAGACTTTATCTAAGAGTAACTCGTAGATAAGGATCTAGGATTTTCTATTTCAACTACCCTGAGTGTGAGGGGTAGTCAAACAGATTTGAGAAATGCATGAGTCTGAATAAGTTCTTTATGGCACAATTCTATTGCACATCTAGAGTATGAAAGAAATGAAAGTTTTGTTAAATGTGTGTAGTTCCTTCTTTATAGAAGTGGGCCCTCACAACCACAAATAAGATCCTACTAATACAACTACATAGACACAATATGACACCATATGACACTTGAACTCTGTGCTCTGATACCAAGCTTGTCACGCTCCAAGCCTACACCCTAATTGTCACGCCCCAGATTCAAGGGTGCAACTGGCTCATAAAGCCAAAACTCAAGCCCGAGCCGACCCTGCTAAACCATTTGCTACTAGCGCATGGCAGCCACACACACAATCAAGAAAACAAATAAGTATATCTCGACTTAAAACAAAGCCATCAGCCGGCAAGGCCCCTGTCAACTGATCTATAAAAGAAACAGCTACTACCAGGAGATCATATAAATAAATATCCAACTAGCACAGAAGTCCTGATTGGGCCGTCGAGGCCACCATGATATCTATACCAAAACTAAAAGCAGGTATATATCAATACAATACATCAAACAACTCACAAGCTTCAGCAAATCAACAACATAGGC
>JAJONZ010009181.1:0-57574 GCA_029582445.1 Solanum paucissectum | reverse complement strand
ATCTCCCAAGTCAAGAACTAGAAAAATATAATAATGTCTAACCCCCAAAAACGAGGTTTACATGCCCTATTTATAGAAAACAAGTCCTAAATTAAAAGGGAAACAAAATAAGGAAAGTTTGTCACAGGCACGTGTCTTCATTCCACGAGACTAACTCACGGACCGTCAATGAATATATGGTCCGTGAGTCCCTTCCGTTAGCCAAGACTTGGAAAATATTTCAGCTTCCAAAAATCAGCTTCTCTGAAACAAACGACGGAACTGCAGTCAGTCCCTCTCCGTAGCTCCATACTTGGACTCTTCAAAAATCAGGTACTGGAACCCTCGTAGTATCAATCTACGGATCAACAGTATGGTCCGTAGGTCAATCTACGGATCGTCAATGTTCATCGTGGTTCCACACTTGGTCAGATTTCCCTAATTTTCCTTCCATGCCTTGGCTGCTGATCTACGACCACCATCTACAGAGCGTCAATGGACCTACGGTCCGTAGATGCCCTTTTCTGCATTTCTTTCAGCTTTCTCTTTAGTGATTCATAATTGTATGGAGGAATTTGAGTGGGAAAAAAATGAAATTCTTGGAGAAGCACTTACCTTGAAGAAGAATCTTGAAAAATATTGAAGAAATCTTGAATGAAAGTCTTCTACTTTAATTTTTCCTTAGGATTTTGCCTTAGGGTTTGAGAGAGAGGAGAATGGGGGATTAAGAGAAGAAAATCTAATTGTTTTAAGTCTTTAATTAGTCAAGAAATTCATTTAGGGTTTTCTTAGAGGTAAAAAGACAAAAATGACCCTTTTTAATAATTTCCCGTCATCTAATTAGTCACTGCACTGTATCAGGTTACTAAAATGGTCATAACTTTTCACTCAAAACTTGGATTGATGCGAAATTGGTGGCATTGGAAAGAAGATTCAAATACCTTCAATTTGATAGGTTATGTGCCATGTAAATCTTTATATTATAAGATATATGGTCGTTTAAAGTTGATCCAAGTAAAATCTTAGATCAAAACTTAATCGGTAAGGAAACTTTCAACTCAACTTTGTGCTAGGATTTTTTAGTGACCTTAATTGATATCCAAATATTATTCTCACACTAAAGAATTTACCTTTACATATATGATCAATTTAAGTATAACACGATAACACCTTATATGCAAATAAAGAATAGTTCGGTCTTAGCTTAGAAATTTTTGGGGTGTTACAATATCTCCCCCTTGGAATCATTCGTCCTCGACTGAAGGCTAAACTGAGCATGGAAGGTAAAGGAGTTACTCCTACTATATTTCTAACTTTTTAACTTGCCTGCTAACATAGGCGGAGCTAATTCATACTAAGAGTTTGGAACTCTCTATAGCACATAAGTTGCTAATGATATGAGTTTGAACATAGGCACGCTCAATCTTAAGATATTTGACATAAAGCAAGGTTATCTGAGTACGAAGTAAGAATAGGAATAGTATTCCTTGAGTGATATGACTGATAGCTTTTAAGCATAACAACGATTTTCAACTATGCTCTCCTTTCTGATAACTACCCTTCATTAGCTACATCTCAAAGCTCCCACTAGAGTACGGAAAAGGGCCTAAAATACCCCTCAACTATGTGAATTGGTAAAAAATTACCTTTCTTCTACCCTTGGGGCCTAAAATGCCCTCAACATCAACCTTTTGGCTCTATTTTACCCTCATCTTTACAGACTAAATCATAACCTCAATTAATAAATTTATTAATGGCATGTCACTATTCTATTGGATACCTAACAATTAATAAAAATAATTAACGCCCGCTACACCAAAAAACCCCAGCCATAAAACTTTCCAATTTTTTTAATCCAACCCATCATCCTGAAACTTTATAACTTTAACTAAAACATACGCTCAAACTGAATAAATAGTACATAGTATTCAAGGTTTAACAGTGGAAATAAGATTCATTTTATTTGATTTTTTGTGTTAATAGAGTAGTGGATTATTTATATCCCAACCCCCAAACTTTGTCCGCTAGACAATTTTTTGTTGCTAACTTAATGGATTGTAATTTCTTGATAACTGGCAACTGAATTTATTTTAGTTGTGTCGTCTCATCACATGTTGTGGTGTTGTTTCACTTATGTCTCTCTCAACTTCAGAGAAAGAAAAATGGTTTTGTCCAACATAACAGAGAAAGGTCGTCAACTGAGTTGTGAAATGTTCAATGACTGCAACTATTTGAAGATTCATTATGGGAGTCCGCAAATATACTTGGAAGAATAGAAATATGTATAATATACTTATTATTTATTCTGATATTCTTGATTTTCCTCATTGAGTGCATCTTTTAGTTAGGTTATAAGGTTTTGGGATGATGGATTGGGTTAAAAGATTTGGGGATTTTTATGGGTGGAGCAGCTGGGTATTTTGATTTTTAATTATTTTAATTAATTTTTAGGGTAGCCAATAGGATAGTGACACGTCATTGATAAATTTATTAATTGAGGTTATGATTTAGTCTGTTAAAGATAGGGGCAAAATAGAGCCAAAAGGTTGACGTCGAGAGAATTTTAGGCCCCAAAGGTAGAAGAAGGGTAATTTTGTACTAATTTGTATAGTTGAGGGGTATTTTAGGCCCTTTTCCAACTACAGTATATGCCTAATCTTACAAATGTATAAGTCAAATCGCTTGCTAAGCCTAATCTCTAATTCACAAAGTGCTAAACATGAGATTTTTATACTTATCTAAACCACAAGATTTAGGTTTTATGCCTCTAAAGGTAATCTCATCCCATGAATACTACTCCTTACCACTGTATTCAACCAAACTTCAAGTCGTAGTCAAGAACCACGTAATTCATCATGCATTCATCCACATGCTACCAACACCACATTCAAACCTAGTACTATAACCACTCAATGTACTCTTACTAACCAATCCTTATAAGAACTCCTCATTCTCTCTTGTTACTTCTACCAATAGAACTTTAATGCATCATTACCAGGTACTGAATTATTACTCATCGTAAAACCTTATCTCCTTTTTCCTCCATATTTATAACCTTAGATGGAATAAACAAACCATCACTATCACAATAAGAAATAGCAATCCTCTTCTCTGTCATCGCACAACTACTATCAACAACACCACTCTCAAAATTAAAAAAAGATAACTGAAAGAGATTTAGGGTGAAATAACATTGGCACGATTCATTCGAGAGTTCTGATATAAGAATATGCATGACATAACATTATTTTTCTAGCCATTAAGATCAAATCATTAGTTTGCGAGACTGGGTGTACTATGAGACATGAGTGCTTATATGAATAGGTTCATATCATAAGGCTTATATCCATAACTTTATGGATAAGATTGAGATCCATGGGCTAAAATCTTTTCCCCTCATTCTAGAAACTGAGCATCAATGTGAATGTCTCTAAAGCGTATGAGCATAGGTCATAAATACAATTCTTATATTAGAAAATAACGACTCACTTTGAGGGATACGCTAGAGAATGAATGGATTGATATATCACTCAAACTCATTTTGAACACATCGTTATCTGATTCTCCACACTTGACTCGGCTTCTCATCTTATCATCTCCCTTTAGGTCTGAAGTTGATACTCTAAATCTATGGATTTATTCCATCATCTTTAACTAGTCTAAGTTCGCTTTACTCTAATACTCGGGAAAGGCTTATCTCATGGCTATTGTACTCTCCATATGCATGTACTAAGATTCCTTCATGGACCTCTTTCTAAGATACTTCTCTTAAACTCTTCTCATTGATTCATAAGGCCATTTCATCTAGCTCTTAAGGAAAAAACTAATTCTCACATTAGCCTATTCCACATTGACAGCTCAAATATACTATCTAGACATACATGGAAAATCATTTACTAAATTGGAACCTCATCTAATTAAATACAATCTCGGGTACACCTCTTAATGCTCTTGTTACTTCTATGACTTAGCCACACTTCACTGCCCTTATCTAAAAGTTAGGATCTCTCACTTGTACCACTCATATTCATTGCAGCTAGCATCTCAATTCCTCACCTACTTTACATCAACTCTACCAGATCAGATCTCAAGACTAACATCATCACCCTCATGTTGTCATTCTTTTGATCACGACGCTCATCTCAAATTCAATCTTAATGTTTATTACTAAACCTGGATATCAATATGATTGCTCGCTTACTATACTAACGTACAACTACTAGATAAAAATTAAGAAACACTCGCCCACTAAAACCTTGTGAAAAGTAGTCAATATTTATCTCTCAGTCTTCGTACTTACAATTTACCGTCACACTTCCTTTCACAACTTCAGTACTATTTACCCACCCACTACACATCATTGGCTAACTAGTTCTATAGCCCTCTAACTATCATGGAATCTCCCAAAAGTAATAAGTCTGGCTTAGATCTATCACCTTATGAATAATGTGCTCTTTTATTCAACACTTACACTTGGTCGTTACTAAAACAATGACACATCATCATAAATTCCTTTCTAGTTACAGTATACTCTAACTCATCCTAACTAGTAACTCTTACTCTACCCATAAGGAAAAACTCCTCATTAATAATTTATTGGGTGCATGACTACAATAACATAATTTGCCTCATCACTATCTCCCTTTCTTAGGTTACTGAACCTCTGCATGCATTCTTTTAACTTTGGGCACCTTTACTACTACTGTTTATAATCTCATAACTCATACTATCTTTTCTTGTGAAATTACTACCAAGCTCTAAAACATACTTCTCATAGGGGTCTCAGCTGAAAAAAGGTTTAGGGAAAAGAGTATGTGAATACATCTCACTTTTAGCTCGAACACATGCTTCATATGAATAAGAGTGCATTATTTCAAAACTCAACACTTAACTCACTCACGGGCTTCTCTCAAGTCCCTCTACAGTCTCATGACTTTCTAAAAAGATTCTTAGATTCTCATTGATAAGGATCTGACTTTACTTTTTAACTACCTTAAGTATTAGGGATAATTGAATGAATTTGAGAAACACACGAGTTTGAATGAGTTCCTTATGACACAATTATATTGCAAGATTTAGAGTATGAAAGAAGGGAAACAATTCTTAAATGTCTATAGTCCCTCAATTATAGAAGTGGGGCCCTCACAACTATAATTAATATTCTACTAACATGGATTCATAGACATCCTTGGAAACTTGAACTCTATGCTCTCATACCAAGTTTGTCATGACCTGAGCCTACACCCTAAACGTTGCCGGCACTCAAGAACCATTCTTGGTTCCTAAGCGAACCCCTATCGTGGATGACTACAAGTGGAAGACTAACTCGAGCATACATAAAAATCCAAATGAAAGAAATTATAGATAAAAAGTGCATTTGTAACACCACAGATTCGAGAAAGGGCAACATAGCAGTTTTTCAAAAGTTCCTGGTGCCATCCAACAGAGGCCAACTATTGCCCGTGGAGGGGACCACAGACCGTAGGACTGGTCCTTGGATGGCCACCCAAGACTCCCCTAAAAACCCATAAACACGGCCTGGACCAATGGACCGTCGTTGGGTCCACAGTCCGTGGTTGAGGGTCCATAGTTCAGGGCCCCAAATCCCAATTTCTGACCATAGTCGATGCCCCAAAAGGGCAGAACATCGGTCAGACCAGGGTATGTTGGTCAGGGTCTGTGGGTCATGAGGTCGGCAGTTGGGTCTTTTCCTAATTAGTCTAGCCTAATACTATGTCATTTTGCCCATGCCTAAAACCCCAATATCAGTGTTTTAACTATAAAATTTCCCCATCCTAAATCATTCTCTAAAATTCACCAGAAGAAATCAAGTTCTTCCTATCCAAGATATTTCTCACTCTAGAAGTTTGAAGAAGAAGATTCAATCTTGGGTTCAAGGTCAAGCCTCCATTCTTCAATTGCTTTTGGGCTTTGATAGCAAGGTATGATAGCTCTTCATCCATGGAGCCCCTAAGTTCTCCAAGTGAAAAGTAGAAATTCCCCAATTTGAGTTAGGGTTTTCTTCTAAGTTATGGGTCTTTATGAATATTGATTCAATTGATTGAGTTATGATTTATTATGCATGAATTGAGAGAATTCTATGATTTTATTATGAAACTCCATGTACCCATGTTTCTAAGAAGAAAGTGAATAAAAATAGGTTTTACTCTATTAAAGGAGAATATATGGATTTATGTGTATTCTTATAGGATAAATAAGATACTATATTAGTCGCTTCGAGATTGAAGCATATGTGATAAATATGATATGAATTGCTTGAGATTGAATTATAGGTGATGATTATGATATGAGTTGATTTGAGAGTGAAGCATATGTTGTTAATTGTTGATTATTGATGTAATTGTTGTGGAAGGAATTTTCCCACATGTTCTCTTATGTATGAATGTGAAAGGCTTTCTCACATTGAATGATTTTAGGTTGAAAGTATTTCTCACCTAAAGTGAATCTAAGCTAAGGAATTATGTAATTGATGAGGCTAGAGGTGAATTCCTATGACCTCTAAGTAAAATACAAGAGGCAAATACCCATGTCATATGATAGAAAGACAAGGGGAGAATACCCATGTCACATGATATATGTACAAGAGGTGAGTACCCATGATCGTAAGGTAAGACGGACTAGAGGCGATTACCCATGATCCTTTATAAGAAGGTAAGAGGTGATTCTCCATGTCCTTAAAAGATAAGCTATGATATGTTATGATAGGTGATAAGCTTGGATTGTTGCTTGAGTTTTCCTTCCATGATGAGTAAAACTAGTGGCGGTTACCTATATCTTGACTAAGTATGAATAAATGTTATTTTAAAAAGTACTTCTTATATGTTGAAATGATCTATTATGTGCATTGATTATGCTTTATGACTTATGATGTGTAACGTTTATGCTATGTTTATGCAAGTTATCATATTTAGTACATCTTTGTACTAACTCATACTCTTGCCTACATTTCTTATCCAAATGCAGGGTCAGGCCTTCTCGATTCTCACCTTTATGGCTAGGATCTATAGTAGAAGAAGATCTGAAGATTGGTGAGTCCTCATTCATCCGAGGATTTGGCCACTACTTTCCTTATGTTATTTTCATTTGAGTTTTGAACAATATTGTATGGGATGCGTCCCGAGAGTTTATTGTATTAGATGGTTTTTGAGACAAGTGTATTAGACTTCCTCTTTCGTTTTATAAAACATTGGTTATCATGAAATAATGTTTTAAATCTTAACGATTTCTATTATCTTGACTATGAAAGCTAAGTGGCTTATATGATGCCTCTCGGGGTCTTTTATGCCATGTTACATCTAGGGGGTGCCCCTGGGTCGTGAAAAACTTGGTAATCAGAGCACAAGGTTTAGAAAGGTTCTAGGATGTCTCAAAACCACATCAAGTAGATTCTTGTTCATGAGTGTGAAGCGCGCCACATTTATGAATCAGAGGCTACAAGATGGTTAGGAAACTTCACTTCTTTCATTACTCTAAGTCGTGCAATAGAGTTTAACTCTATAATGTCTCTCTCTTAATCCTTATCTGATGCTCTACAGGATATGACTCTAAAATATTATGCTAGAAGGAATGTGAGGGATAATGCGGAACAAGAAGTACCTACCCAAGCTCCTCAAGTTTTGGTCAACCCTTTGGCCGAAGAAGTGACTAATATGGAGTTTAGGACTGCTTTTCAAGTGTTGGCTCAAGCCGTGATGGCCCAAGCCAATAGGGAGGTTGTGGTTCCCGTGAACCCAAATGTGGGTACAGCAGCATCTAGAGTGAGATTTCACTAGGATGAATCCTCTGGAATTCTATGGTTCTGAGGTTGAGGAAGATCCTCAAGAGTTCATTGATGAGGTTTAAAGGTATTGGCTATTATGGGAGTGATGCTGGTGGAAAAGGTGGAATTGACCGCTTATCAACTTAAAGGTGTTGCTCAAATTTGGTTCAACCAATGGAAGGAAGTAAGGCGGGAAGATGCAGGTCCTCTAGATTGGGAAAAGTTCAAGTCTGCTTTCCTTGACAGGTTTTTCCTCTTGAGATGAGGGAGGCAAAGGTGCTTTAGTTTATCAACCTCCGACAAAGGAAAATGAGTGTGAAAGAAAATGATTTGAGATTCACATAGTTGTCAAGATATGCTCTCTCTATAATTGTTGACTCTAGGGCAAAGATGACCAAGTTCATTTCGGGAGTGTCCAAATTGGGGGTGAAAGAATGTCGTACCGCTATGCTCGTTAATGACATGGATATTTATCATCTTATGGTTAATGCCCAATAGATTGAGGAGGAGAAACTTAAAGAGACATCTAGAGAGACAAAAAGGGTTAAAACCGATAATGGTAATTTTTGTCATGCAAGGTCTGATGGACATGGTCGTTCTAGATTTCGACAAAGGCTTTTTGGTCAAAGTTCCTCATATTCTCCTACTAGGTTGAATAAATATAGGGTGTCTAACCCTAAGCCTCAAGGAGGAAATGGTAGTGGGTCCTTATTGCATACTTGTGCAAAGTGTGGAAGAAAGCATGAAGGTAAAATATCTAGCGGGTTCCAATGCTTGTTTTGGTTGTGGTAAGATGGAACACAAGATAAGAGATTTTCCTTCAGTTGCTAAGAATGAAGGAGATAATTGTCGTAGGTATCAACCCTATCCTTCATCCGATCCAAGTGGTTGGGTTTCAAATGCTCCCAAGCAAAATAGATTCTATACACTTCAGACTCGTGGTGAATAAGAAGGTTTTACCGATGTGGTTACCGATATGTTGAAAGTCTTCTAACTTGATATTTATGCTTTACTTGATCCCGGTGCTAGCTTGTCTTTTATGACGCCATATGTGGCTATGAGGTTTGTTGTTCTTCCGGATGTGTTGTTAGATCATTTTTCTGTCTCTACTCCTGTTGGTCATTCTATTGTGGCTAAGAGGGTGTATAGAAAGTGTCCCGTCTCCTTGTCCCATAGAGTTACTCTTGTTGACTTGGAAGAGCTTCATATGCTAGATTTTGATGTTATCTTTGGTATGGATTGGCTGGACTCGTGTTATGCCTCTATTGATTGTAGAACTCGTGTAGTCAAGTTTCAATTCTCGAATGAGCCTTTCCTAGAGTAGAAGGGGGGAAATTTTATGCCTAAGGGTTAGCTTGTTTCCTATCTTAAGGCTAGGAAGATGATTTCTAAGGGTTGCATGTACCATCTAGTTAGGGTGAAGGATATGGATTCTGAAACCCTACTCTTGAGCTGATCCCGTTGTTAATGAGTTTCCGAAAGTGTTCCCAGATAATCTACCCTGTATTTCTCCGGAAAAGGAAATAGACTTCAGTATTGACCTTCTCCCAGATACGCAGCATGTTTCTATTTCTCCTTACCGTATGGCTCCGACAGAATAGAGAAGTTGAAAGAACAATTAAAAGATTTATTGGATAAGGATTTCATCTGACCGAGTATCTCTCCATGGGGTGCTACAGTTTTGTTTGTTAGGAAGAATGATGGTTCACTTCATATCTATATTGACTACCGGCAATTGAATAAGGTGACAATTAAGAATAAGTATCCTCTTCCTAGGATAGATGATTTAGTTGACCAACTGCAAGCAGCGTGTTACTTTTCTAAGATTGACCTTCGGTCGGGCTATCATTAATTGAGGGTGAAGGAAGATGATAATTTGAAAACGACTATTATAACCCGATATGGTCATTATGAGTTTTTAGTAATGTTGTTTGGTTTGACTAATTCTCCGGCGGCGTTTATGGACTTGATGAATAGGGTATTTAGACAATACCTTGATATGTTCGTAATTGTGTTCATTGACGATATATTAATTTATTCGAGAAGTAAGGATGATCACATCAATCATATGAGGATTGTGTTGCAAATTCTCAAAGACCAACAACTCTTTGCAAAGTTAAGCAAATATGAGTTTTGGCTAAGGTCTGTAGCTTTTCTTGGCCATATTGTTTCAAGTAAGGGTATTGAGGTAGATCCTAAGAATACTGATGCGATCAAAAGTTGGCCTAGACCTTTATCCCCTTCGGATATTAGAAGTTTCTTGGGTTTCGCTGGTTATTACAAAAGGTTTTTGAGGACTTTTCTTTGATTGCCTCTCCATTGACAGCGTTGACTCAAAAAAAGGCCACGTTCATATGGTCTGAAGCATGTGAGAAGAGTTTTCAGGAATTGAAGGATAGACTTGCTTTCGCTCTGGTGCTGACTTTACCGAAAAAGACATATGGTTTTGTTGTTTATTGTGATTCCTGGAGAATTGGCTTAGGATGTGTACTTATGCAAAATGAGAAGGTTATTGCCTATGCTTCAAGGTAACTTAAGATCCATGAGAAGAATTATCCTACCCTTGATCTTGAATTAGCGGCGGTGGTTTTTGCCTTAAATATTTGGAGGCACTATTTGTATGGTGTTCATGTAGACATTTTCAACGACCATAAGAGTTTACAATAAGTGTTTAATTAGAAAGATCTTAATGTTCTTCAGAGAAGATTTCTTGAGTTAGTTAAGGATTATGATACGAGTGTTCTCTATCACCCTGGTAAAGCGAATATAATGGCAGATGCTCTTAGCCGATTATCAATAGGTAGTGTTGCCCATACTGAGGATGGTAAGAGATAATTGGTACCAGACGTACATAGATTTGCTCGATTGGGTGTTCAGTTAATGGACTCCACCAAGGGTGGTGTTGTGGTTCAAAATGGTTCTGAATCATCTTTTGTGACGGACGTGAAATCCAAGAAAGATCTTGATCTAACCTTAGTACAATTGAAAGAAGCGATGCTTAGAAAGTCTGTTGAGGCTTTCTCCCAAGGGGGAGAGGGTGTGCTTCGTTATCAAGGTCGTTTGTGTGTCCCCAATGTTGATGACTTAAGGGAACAGAGTTTATCAGAAGCCCATAGTTCACGATATTCCATTCACCCGGGAGCCACCAAGATGTATCGTGATTTGCAGGAGGTCTATTGGTGGAATGGGATGAAGAAGGATATTGCAGAATTTGTGGCTAAGTGTCCTAATTGCCAACAAGTGAAAGTTGAACATCAGAAACCGGGAGGTCTGTCCCAAGACATTAGTATTCCTACTTGGAAGTGGAAAGATTTGAATATGGACTTCATAGTAGGGTTGCCTCGTACCCGACGCCAACATGACTCTATTTGGGTTATTGTAGACCGAATGACAAAATCGGCTCATTTCAATCCCGTCAAGGTTTCTTATTCGGCGAAAGATTATGCTAAGTTGTATTTGAGGGAAATGTTAAGATTGCATGGAGTGCCCTTGTCCATTATCTCCGATCAAGGTACTCAATTCACTTCACAGTTTTGGAAATCTTTCCAAAAGGGTCTTGGTACTCGTGTTAAGCTTAGCACAATTTTTCATCCACAAATCGATGTGCAAGCGGAGCGTACTATTTTAACTTTGGAACATATGTTGAGAGCTTGTGTGATTAATTGTAAGGGTAATTGGGATGACCATTTGCCATTGATTGAGTTTGCTTGTAACAATAGTTACCACTTGAGTATTTGGTATGGCTCCATTTGAGGCTCTCTATGGTAGGAGGTACAGATCTCCTATAGACTGGTTTGAGGTGGGTGAAGTTGCATTGATAGGACCCGAGTTAGCTCATGAGGCTATGGAGAAAGTCCAACTTATTAGACAGAGGTTGAGAACAACACAAAGTAGACAAAAGTCCTATGCTGATGTTAGAAGAAGAGATCTTGAGCTTGATGTTAATGATTGGGTCTACTTTAAAATCTCACCCATGAAGGGTGTAATGATATTCAAAAAGAAAGGAAAGCTTAGTCCCGGTTAGGTGGGTCTATATCAGATTTTGAGGTGTGTTGGTAAGGTTTCGTATGAGCCTGAGTTTCCTAATGATTTGGCATCGGTGCATCCTGTTTTCCATGTCTCTATGTTAAAGAAATGTGTTGGTGGTCAGACATCCATAGTTCCCTTAGAACATTTGGGAGTCGATGAGAATCTTTCTTATGAAGAAGTTTCGGTTGAGATTTTAGATCGTCAAGTTAAGAAGTTAAGCAATAAAGATGTTAATTCCGTGAAAGTGTTGTGGAGGAATCAATTAGTTAAGGGTGCTACTTGGGAGGCTGAGGCTGATATGATGTCCCAATATCCTCACCTCTTTCCTTCTACCCCTACTCTAGCTTGAGGTAATGAGTTCCTTATGATTTACTCTTTTTTTAGTTTCATGTGCCTTAAACGTTTCCATGATTTCCTTACTATGCATGATTCATGAAAATTTTAAGCTTTAAGAAAATGATTTAATTTGATTGATTTCTACATTTTTATGTTCATTAGAAAATGAGTTGCTGATAATGCTCAACTACACTTCATCCAATTCTAAGTGTAGGCGATCATAATTTAGTACAAATCCAACGAAAAGTTGGGGTCGATCCCACAAGGAGTCATATGGTAGAGAATTCAATTACGAAGTGGAAGACGTATTCTAATCAGTTGGAGGAATAGAATTTATCGAAATAATTAAACTAAGTTGCAGAGGTTGACAACTAGTGTCAAATAAGGGGTTTAGGTTTGTCAATTAACAACTACAAAAATATGGGAGTATTCAAGTAGAGAGAGATCCTTGGGGATGTGATCGATTAATTGTCAATTTCTCTATATGGGTGATTACTAATTACTGAAAACCGTTTAATCTTAGTGGGTAGACTATACTTTAGATAAAATATCCATCTCTCGATCAACTATCATGATTCAAGCAATTTCTCTCGAACCTCGACAAGCATAACAATTATGAACAACCCAAAGCCTCAATTAATCTACTCTCTCGAGCTAGATTGTTAGGATCGAATTAAGACTCACTTTCTCAATTTGAATCCAGAACAACCCAATCATCAATTGATAATTTTAATTCTAAAACCTCTTTATCAAGCAAGCATATAATACTAGGCTATAATTGTATATGTAACTACAATTCATGAAATAAAAATCGGTTATCAATCGAACCCACTTCAAAACAATAGTTAAATCAGTTATTACCAACACCCATAAGCTAATTGAGACAATTAATCACATAATCACACCCCCAAGAATGGGGGTTTTAGCCACGCATTATAAAAACCAGGAAGATATTACCAACTATGTTCTCCATCAGCTGGGTAATGAAACTCGAGTCTCCACAATGTTTGAAATAAACTTAAAATAAAAAACCCAACTTAAAATTCTACTCCAAAAACAACTGAAAATAATGTTTGGATAAAAAACCTAGAGTTAGAATCTGTAGGAATTCCTCTTTCCCTTTGTAAAATTCAATTTATACGTTCCTAGATTTTTTCCTTCGGGGTCATTTGGTGGAATAACTCGAGCGTCGCCGACCAGGTCGGTGATGCACCAAATGCTCATTTCCATCGCCTTTTTGGCTTGAGTCCTCACCCTTTCTGTGTTGTGATTTTATGCAATCGAAGTCGAGCTCACCGACCTAGTTGGCAATGCGACAATTGTCTCTTCTTATCGCCGTTTTTGCTTGCATCTTCACTCATCACTCTAAAACTTTAGGCGATCAGAGTCCTTTTCGCCGATCCATTCGGAAGTTTGCCGAAATGTCATTTCCATCACCAAGTTGGCTTTTCTCAGGGTTGGCACGCTGTAACTTTTGGTGAGCTGAAGTACCACTTGGCGAGTCGCCGAGTGGTCTGGGAATCGTTAGCTTTTCCGCTCTTTTTAGCCCAGTAATGTCGTTGCCTTGCTCTTTTGCCTTTATTGCTGCAAATGAACACTTAAACATCAGTTTAGAGCATAAAATAGGCATTAAGGACACAAAAACAATGAATATTAAGCCTACATGAGTCGAAATCTCAGACTCATTAACACCCCCAACTTAAACTTTTGCTTGTCCCTAAGTTAAACACAAGAGCAATCAGTTCAACAAAGATGTCTACAAATAGTGTTACTCAAGACTCAACATGAATGCACACGAGAGGTCCAAACTACCCATGCAATGTTCATTTATGCACTACAAGTTTCAAACTGTGACTGGCCATCATCAAATAGAACTCAAGCTCACAATGGTTGCTTCAAATGCAAATTCAAGCTCAACAAATATATTTGAATGCCCTCACAACAAAAATGATTCCATACTGACACAAAGATCATCACGTTTTCAGAATTTAGTAATCAAAAGCAACTCTCACACTCCCAAAGATAAACACATGCATGATTTCACCCATAGATTTGCCCGTATTTTCCATCCAACATTACTTTCAACTCACTCAAGATCATAAAGGTCTTTCAAGACTTGTAACGGGACTGAGGGTAAAGGTATGATCATTTTGGTTTAGTGACTTCTACCTTCATGAAGCATGGCGTGCATTTCACTTTTTTTCCTTCTCGTTCACTCTTTTTTATTTTCAAAATCCACCCTATGTTCTTTTAAGTATGACTCATTGGATACCCCATTTCTTTTGTCCATTCCACAATTTCAACAATTCTTTTCTTTTTCGGTCTTCTTCTTCTTTCACTTTTCTCTTTTTTTGACATGGAGGGGTTCCATCTTTTTCAACATGATCCTTCAAGGGTAAATTTCTCCAACTTCTTGACTTTCCCCTTTTTTCCACCACACCCCCAACTTAGGCTTTTGGCCTAAGTTGGTTATTCAAAATTACCAATGCTCCATGAAGATTTTAGGTGGGCAAGAAAGAGGTCAAGTGTGTTCAAGCTTCATTCAAATAAAAGGATATGCTCAAATGGTGCCAAGCAAGGTTCACACTCTCACAAGGTGGTCACAAAGAAGTATAATGGCAATTTTTGTTCACTCTCCACAAATGATGCCTAAGATCATCTCTATCATTCGCCTTCATTAGCCAATTGGACCAACGGGGCAAGTTCTAGGTATTACCAAACTCAAATTTCAAGGCAACCTCACCACACACGGCATTCAACACAATCATCAAACAAGACTCTACAATTTTAGTTAGCGTGCAACGATCATCACAAGGTTCATTTCAACAATTGGCCAGTCACAATGAGATGTTAAGAGTTCACAAATGACTTATGCAACTCAAGTTTGCCTCATCGGAATCGTACACGCATATCATTCAATCAAGAGCATTATTCAAGTCATCAGTACTGACCACAACCGACACTCAAATTTGCAAGAGAACAGACACATTCACAAATATCAAAAGGTGATGAAAAAAATTTAATTTGGGTCAAAACCAACATTAACATTAAAACCAATGGATCAAAAATTAACTAACATGTAGTAAGAACCAAAAAGCCACAATCACGCAGTCTAGTTATATCAAGCCATCACAACAAAATAAGGGGTATGAGTTTACCCCCACCCCATCAAATAAACCCAACATTGTCCTCAACACAAAAATAAAAATAAAGACAAAATTAAAAAGGAAAGATCACTGAATGAAAAGAGTGGGATCATAAGATCTCTTCACTATATGGCCAATTGGCGAAGACTGCTTGAGACAGCCGAACTGAAACTACCTCACCAAATTTTCCAACATGTTGGCTCTCCAGTTGGGATCAAGAGGCGGGTCAACTCGGGCTTGCCAAACCATTCGGCGAACCGTCGAATAGTCTGAAAGCTCGCCGAAATTTCTAGAACTGCGGTCATCCATTCCAAATTGAAAGGTGGACCAAATTGCGAATGCCGAAAGGGTCTTCTCATCGCGTAATTGCCATTCCTTGCACATTTAGTAAATGTTATTCGAAAACAACTAAAGCTTGGGGTTGCCTCCCAAGAAGAGCCTTATTTAACATCGTGGCGCGACGTGAAAATGGTCTTTTGCATCTTCCAAATACACCACTTCAATTACCAATATTTCCTGACATTCATCAAAATAGAGCTTTAGACACTGCCATTTACTTTGAATGTTGGTCCGTCTTTCCCTTCAACTTCCATTGCCCCATTTGTGAACACTCGAGTTACTTTGAATGGTCCAGACCACTTTGATTTGAGTTTACTCGGGAAAAATCTCAAATGGGAGTTATAGAATAAAACAAAATCACCTACTCGGAACTCTCGCTAAAGGATCTTAGCATCATGCCACTTCTTCAATTTCTCTTTATAAAGGGCTGAACTTTCATACGCTCTCAACTAAAATTCCTCCAATTCATGAAGTTGATTTACTCTCCCTTTCGATGTACTTCCCCAGTTTAGATTTAACGCCTTCAACGCCCATAGTGTCTTATGTTCAAACTCGACTGGTAAATGAAAAGATTTGCCAAATATCAACTAATATGGTGACATGCCAATAGGTGTTTTGAAAGCGGTGCGATATGTTGAAAAAGCATCATTCAACTTTCGAGACCAAACTGTCTTATATGCGTTCACTATTTTTGCTAGAATGCCCTTAATCTCTTGATTTGAAACCTCAACTTGGTTGCTTGTTTATGGATGATGCAAAAGACCATTTTCTTAACTTTAATTCTAAAACTTCTTTCTCAAGCAAGCATAGAGTACTAGGCTAGAAATGTATATGTAACTACAATTCATGAATTAAAACTCGGCTATTAATCGAACCTGCTTCAAAACAACAATGAAATCAGTAATTACTAATACCCATAATCTAATTGAGATAATTAATCACATAATCACACCCCTAAGAATGGGAGTTTTAGCCACGCATTATAAAAAGCAGGAAGATATTACCAACTATGTTCTCCATCAGCTGGGTAATGAAATTCGAGTCTCCACAATGCTTGAAATCAACTTAAAATTAAAAACTCAACTCAAAATTATATTCCAAACACCATTGAAAACAATGTTTGGATCAAAAAACCAGAGTTAGAATCTTTAGGAACTACTCTTTCCCTATTCAAAATTCAATTTATACGTTCCCAGATTTTGCCTTCGGGGTCATTCGATAGAATAAGTAATGCCCCTATCCATTGCCTTTTTGGCTTGAGTTCTCACCCTTTTTGTGCTGTGAATTTATGCAATCGAAGTCGAGCTCGCCGACCTAGTTGGCGATGTGCCAATTGATATCGCTATTTTTTCCTGAATCTTCACTCATCACTCTGTAACTTTAGGCGATCAGGGTCCTTGTCGTCGATCCATTTGGCAGTTCGCCGAAATATCATTTCCATCGCCTAGTTGGTTTTTCCCCAAGGCTGGCACGCTGTAACTTTTGGCGAGCTGAAGTACCACTCGGAGAGTCACCGAGTGGTCTTGGTGATCATCAGCTTTTCTTGTCTTCAGGTTTTTTAGATTTTCTACTCCTTTTAGCCCGATAATGTCCTTGCCTTGCTCTTTTGCCTTCATTGCTGCAAATTTACACTTAAACATCAGTTTAGAGCATAAAATAGGCATTGAGGACACTAAAACAATGAATATTAAGCCCTAAATGTCAAAATCTCAAACTCATCAGTTGCATATAGTTTTCATGATATGATGATTGAACATGCTTTTAGCTTAGATATGGTGATTCCTCCTCGGATATGTGTAATCTTGAAATTTCATGCATATTGGGCTGCTAGGTCTAGTTCATATATTCCTTATGATGCTTTGAATATGTTCTATCCTAGATTCAAAGTTCCTCCTTGGTTGTGTGCATTTAGATGAAGTTGCATGCATGATGGGTTGCTAGTTTAGAGTTTTTTTCATTTTGTGATGTCTTGAATCTCATTAGAGGATGAATGATCTCAAGGGGGAGATAATGTAACACCTCGGATTTGAGAAAGGGCAATATAGCAGTTTTTCAGAAGTTCCTAATACCATCCGACGGAGGTCAACCACGGACCGTAGGACTGGTTTGTGGATGGCCACCCAAGACTGCCCAGAAAACCCAGAACCACGGCCCGGACAAATAGACCGTCATTGGGTCCACGATTTGTGGTTGAGGGTCCGTAGTTCAGGGCTCCAAATCTCAATTTATGACCATAGTCAATGCCCCAACAGGATGGACTGTCGGTCAGACCATGGTCCGTCAGTCAGAGTCTGTGGGTCGTGAGGTCTGTAGTTATTTTAGGGGCAGTTGTGTTTTTTCCTAATTAGTCTAGCCTAATAGCATGTCATTTTTCCCATGCCTAAAACCCCTATATAAGTAGTTTAACTCTAAAATTTCCCCATCCTAAATCATTCTCTAAAATTCACCCAAAGAAATCAAATTCTTCCTCTCCAAGATATTTCTCTCTCTAGAAGTTTGAAGAAGATGATTCAAGCTAGTGTTCAAGGTCAAGCCTCCATTCTTCAATTGCTTTTGGGCTTTGATAGCAAGGTATGATAGCTTTTCATCCATCGAATCCTTGCATCCATGGAGACCCTAAGTTCTCCAAGTAAAAAGTAGAAAATCCCCAATTTGAGTTAGGGTTTTCTTCTAAGTTATGGGTCTTTATGAATGTTGATTCAAATGATTGAGTTATGATTTATTATGCATGAATTGAGAGGATTATATGTTTTTATGATGAGATTCCATGTACCCATGTTTAACCCATGTTTCTAAGGAGAAAGTGAATAAAAATGGTTTTTACTCTATGAAAGGAGAATTTATGGATTTATGTGTATTCTAATAGGATAAATAAGATACAATATAAGTTGCTTTGATATTGAAGAATATGTGATAAATATGATATCAATTGCTTGAGATTGAAGCATAGGTGATGATTATGATATGAGTTACTTTGAGAGTAAAGCATATGTTGTTAATTGTTGTGGAAGGGATTTTCTCACATGTTCTCTTATGTATGAATGTGAAAGGCTTTCTCACATTGAATAATTCTAGGTTGAAAGGATTTCTCACCTAAAGTGAATCTCTGCTAAGAAATTATGAAATTGATAAGGCTGAGGGGAATACCCATGACCTCTAAGTAAAAGACAATAGGTGAATACCCATGTCATATGATAGAAAGACAAGAGGTGAATACCCATGTCACATGATGGATGGAAAAGTGGTGAGTACCCATGATCCCAAGGTAAGAAGGACTAGAGGTGATACCCATGATCCTTTATAAGAAGGCAAGAGGTTATTCCCCATGCCCATAAAAGATATGTTATGTTATGTTATGATAGGCGATAAGCTTTGATTGTTGTTTGAATTTGCCTTCCATGATGAGTAAGACTAGTGGTGGTTACCCATGTGTTGACTAAGTATAATTTAAGGTTACTTCAAGAAGTACTCCTTATATGTTGAAATGGTCTATTATGTGCATTGATTATGCTTTATTATTTATGATGTCTAATGTTTATGTTATGTTTATGCAAGTTATCATATTTAGTACATTTTTGTACTAACGCATACTCTTGGCTACATTTCTTATCCAAATGTAGGGTTCGACATTCCCGATACTCACCTCCATGGCTAGGATCCATAATAGCAGAAGAGTTGAAGATTGGTGAGTCCTCATTCATCCTAGGATTTGGCCACTACTTTCCTTATGTTCTTTTTATTTGAGTTTTGAACAATATTGTATGGGTTGTGTCCCAAGATTCTATTGTATTAGATAGTTTTTGAGACAAGTGTATTAGACTTCCGCTTCATTTTATAAAATGTTGGTTATCTTGAAATAATGTTTTAAATCTTATAGATTTCTATTATCTTGACTATGAAAGCTAAGTGGCTTATATGAGGCCTCTCGGGGTCTAGTATGTCATGTTACATCTAGGGGTTGTCCCTGGGTCATGACAGTATTAAATCTCAAAACTCTCTAAATATACTGAGTATTAAACATAAGTTTTAAAGAGAACCTCTCAAAACTGAAAGTCTCTCCAAATCTGTCTATCTATGAAGCCTCTACTATATATAGATGAGTGTCGGGACAAGACCCACGACTTCTCAAAAGAACTAGTACTAACAACTCATAAAACTGGAGTACTCCAAAAGTAAGGAGATCTCACTCATAAGCAAAAAAGCGGATGAAGTGATCTCAACAGACTCTTGTTGAGGATCCTAAGAACTTGTATCTGCATCATTAAAAGATGCAGGTCAAATGACATCAGTACATTGAATGTACGAGTATGTAATAGTTGAATAACAAATAACCGAAAGAAAGGACTGCAATAGATAACAATGTACTCAAGTTGAATGTAAAGAAATAAAGGAGTTAAATCATTTAAAGCTTTAAAATATACTTTCTCATCTCTGAACTCAATATAATAAGTGATATATAAAAATACACTTTAACTCTATTGGGAGATTCTCTAACCAACAGCCATCACTATGAGCTACATGATGATACAGTGTCTCACCCATGCTACCAGAACTGTCATATACCTTTCCGGGATATAGGATACCTCAACAAAGTGGATCCACTAACCTCTACCCGAAGGCACTTAGGATTCATCTTAAAAGTATGATTATGTACCTATGTTGGCATACATGGTTTATGAGGAATGTGAGTTGTCTATACTCATCCCCATTTCGGTGCTCAATATTACTCTCAATAATATATACTCATCCTCAATGTTTAAAAACATAACTCTTCCTCTGGTTTGAGATAATTTCTCAAACAACCCTCTTAAAAGAGGTAACTGCTTTTGAAATATCTTTTGAACTCTTAACTCATTTAGAAATCAAAGTTTATCTTTTATCAATGTAAAAGTTAATACCTTTGAGAATACTTAGTCCTCTTATACTCTTACTCAACTCATACTTAAAAAAAAAATTCTCAAAAACATATCAAAATCATATTGTAATATGATCATTGTTGATTCGGAAAGCCATACTGCATAAGCATTGATGGTATATCTCGATACCATACTACTTAAATATTGATGGCATACTCGATCATCATACTAATCATGTTTTAGAAACTCTTTCTCAAAACTCATCTTTACTTTCTCAGAAAATCAATTTAAGACAAAAATGCTTGTTTTAAAAAGTTTCTCAAGATTTATAACTCAAAATAGGATTTGTGCTGAATTATAGACATGAACAAATCAACTTAAGGATCAAAATAACAATATAGAAACTCAATACTCAAAACTCAAGGACTCAAGAACTCAAGAACTCTGAACTCAAACTCAATGATACTTCTCATCTAAAAAATACTCAATTCATAGGGTTCATGTTGAAATATAGACATGAACGAATCTACTCAAGAATCTTAATGCATAACATATAGCAATTCAATAATTAGGAATATAATTTCAAAAAGAATCAAGAACTCAAGAATTCAAAATCAATTAATCTCAAGAATACTCAAATCTAGGGATAGAATCCTAGATTACTCTTTTACTGATTCGAAAGTAGATGTAGGACATGAGATCGAACTAGTCCAACGCAATGATAGTCTTACGTACCTGGAAGAACAAGGTTCTTGAAGAACTTTATTAGAAGTCTTGAAACCCTACTTGAAAGAGAACAATCAAGAAACCTTTCTTGAGATTCTTAAATTAGTTTCTTGAAATTTCTATGCCCAAGAATTAAAATTTTCATTAGTGATTCATAATTGTATGGAGGAATTTGAGTCGAAAAGAATGGAATTCTTGGAGAAGCACTTACCTTGAAGAAAAATCTTGAAAAAGATTGAAGAAATCTTGAATGGAAGTGTTCTACTTTAATTTTTCCTTAGGGTTTGAGAGAGAAGATAATGGGGGATTAAGAGATGAAAATCTAATTGTTTTGAGCCTTTAATTAGTAAATAAATTAGTTTAGGGTTTTCTTAGAGATAAAAAGATAAAAATGACCTTTTTAAATATTTTCCCATCGGCTAATTCGTCACTGCACTGTATCAGGTTACTAAAATGGTCATAACTTTTCACTCAAAACTTGAATTGATGCGAAATTGGTGGACTTGGAATTAAGATTAAAATACCTTTAATTTGATAGGTTATGGGCCACGTAACTCTTATATTCTAAGAGATATGGTCGTTTAAAGTCGACTCAACTAAAATCTTACATCAAAACTTAATTGGTAAGGAAACTTTCAACTCAACTTTGTGCTAGGAGTTTTAGTGACTTCAATTGATATCCAAAAATCATTCTCACGCTAAAGAATTTATCTTTACATATATGAGAAATTTAAAAATTACCCGATTAGACCTTATACGCAAATAAAGAATAGTTCGGCCTTATTTTTTTCCATTCTTTGTGCTCTTTTGTTCACCTATAAATTGGTGGTTTAATTTAGTAAATATTCGGGTTTTGAATTTATGAACCATCTCTTATAAATTTTGGAGTCTAATAATAAAATTTTAAATTCCTAATTTTTCCTTTCTTGTTGTTTTCGCCCCTTTTTAAAACCCTATTTCAAAAAGGTTTCTCCTAAGCCGAAGTTCATCAGAAGTAATTGATTTATCCTATAAAGGTAAGAAATTATTTTATGTACATCTTAAACTTTTTAAATTCTATTTGTTGATAACACTAAGTATGATGTATGTGGTGATTCATTCGGAAGTGCTCACATAACACTGGGTGTGTTGGCGCAACCCTATTTCAAAAAGATTTCTTTTGAGACAAAGTTTATCATAAATAATCACTCTATCTCATAAAGGTAAGGAAAGAATTTATATACATCTTAGCCTTTCCAAATCTTATTTGTCGGTAACAATGGGTATGTTGTTGTGATGATTCATTCACAAGTTCTCACACAAAGGATTCAAAAACATATAACTGGTTTAACTTGATTTAATATTTAATCCCTTTTTTGTGGTAAAATTAAAATTTATTTTTCTAAATTTACTCCTATATTTTGATTTGATGACCACAATTATATCTAAGTTTTATGTTTTTATTGTACAATTTTTTATGAGTACATGTGTAATCTCTAATCTGATTTAAGTTTGATAGAAATAAAGTGTAACAATGATTGTAAAAAAAATCCCCCTTTTTCGATCCATAGTTCATATAGCTGAAGTATTTTCTATTTCAAATTTCTATAATTTCATTTGTTTCTAACTTTAGATTCATTAATATGAAGAGAAATTTTACTTTATGCGAGCATAAATTGTAGATATAAATAATTAGTTGATCTTACTTTTTATATTTAATTTTACAGTGTACATTCAAGATGATCAAATCACAAAAGAAAAAGAAAAAAGAGGCCAAAAGGAACAGAAATTTAGAAGAGAACATGAAAGACGAATATCAAGAGGGCTCTTCCAAGAAGACATTATCGAACAAACAAAAACAAAATGTTACTCATGGTACGTAATACATATTACACTTGATTTTTTTGGTTTGTTAAACAAGTCAATATATTATAACAAGAGAAGAAAACATAATTTAATTACAAATATTAAGGGGCATTTCCCACTTGAAAAGTTGTGGTATGACCGTTAGTATTGCCATTTCATCATAAGATTGTTCTAGCAAAAAAAGTTTCTACTATATCTGCTTGTTACGTTGCTAGGGCGCACACAAGGGGGGACTTCAAAAATTATGAGGGTTTCCTAGAGCTCCATGTCTAGCTCCTTCCTTTTCTCAGCGCATTCACTACCTTGTTCAGCTCTCTGAACACATGTGTTAGTGTTGCTCCTAGCTACTGCATCAAGGACCTGCATTCAAAGATTATATTACCATAAGCAAGGTGGCCTTCCGTGATTATGTAGACTGCACTCAACGAGCCAACCTTTATTTTTAGTGGAAATATGTTTCTTGAATTTTCTATTTTATGGCCATGGAGTATTGCTATGAGTTCAACCTGGATTGCATTTGTATGGGTGATCATTCCATTGAAACTACATATTTACTCTCTGTTATGATTTCTTATCACTCCTCTCATACTCCTACCCTAGAACAGTTCCTACTAACCCAACCATGCTAAGTTGGTATGTGCTTTGTGGCGGGGGTTCCATTTGAGTTCAATATTTTCTCTGACTTCTATTATTTTTGCATTGATCAAAAGATCATATTCACTAGCACTTGCAATGACAAGGCTAGTTTTGATCATGTATTTATTTTTCTTAAAAGCATTATCTTTTCTTCCTAGCTAGAGTTGCCACAAGTTGGAAGGGATTACCAATTTCTAGGGTATCCATGTGTTGAAAAGGTTTTCCTTAAATGGAGTTTCAAACTGCCACCCAAATTGGTTGCATTCATAAAAATGGGTTTATATCGATATTGGGGTTGTTGTGGAGGGACATATTCCTCCAGAAGTTTCTTTCCTTTAGGAAATAGAAGAGGATGTGTGTGATGCACTGATAACGCTCAACTACACTTCATCCAATTCTAAGTGTAGGTGATCACAATCTAGTATAAGTCCAATGAAGAGTTGGGGTCGATCCCACAAGGAGTGATATGGTAGAGAATTTAATTACGAAGTGAAAGGCATGTTTTAATCGGTTGTAGCAATAGAAATTATCAAAATCATTTAAGTAAATAAAAGGGGTTGACAGCTAGTGTCAAATGGGGGAGTGAGAAAGTAGAGAGGGATACTTGGGGATGTGATCGAATAATTTCCAATTTTTCTATACGGCTGATTACTAATTACCAAAAGTCGTTGAATCTTAGTGGATAGGCTAGGCATTGGATGTAATAGCCATCTCTTGATGAACTGTCACGAATCAAGTGAGTTCTCTTGGACCTCGACGATCATCACACTTATAAACAGCCGAAAACCTCAATTTACCTACTCTCTCGAGCTAGATTGGTAGGATCGAATTAAGATTCACTCTCTCGGAATGAATCCGCAACAACCCAATCACTACAATTATCAATTGATGACCTTAATTCTAAAACCTCTTTTTCAAGCAAGCATAGAATAATAGACTAGAACTGCATTTGCAACTACAATCCATGAGTTAAGACTCAATTATCAATTGAACCCACTTCAAAATAGCATTTAAATCAGTAATTACTAACACCCATAAGCTAATTGAGATAATTAATCACACCCCCAAGAATGGGGGTTTTAGCCACACATTATAAAAAGTAGGAAAATATTACCAACTATGTTCTCCATCAGCTGGGTAACAAAATCCAAGTCTTCACAATGTTTCAAATTAACTTAAAATCAAAACCCAACACAAAATTCTACTTAAAAACTCTAAGAATGGTGTTTGGATTCAAAATATCAAGGTAAAAACTCTCAAAAACACATTATAGTTGATCAACATTTTGGAACTCCCTAAAATCTTTTAAAATTTTGCATTTATACTCTTCCAGGTTTTCAGCTTTTGGACTGATCGGCAGAGTTAGTCGAGCCTCGCCAACCAGGTCGGCATGCGTCAAGTGGCCCTCTCCATCACCGTCTTGTCCTGTCTCTTCACCATTCAAATTTTTCTGTAATTTTAGGCGATCAAAATTATTGTCGCCGATCTGTTTAACTGTTTGCCGAAAGTCTATTTCCATCGCCAAGTTGGTTTTTCCCCAGGGCTGGCACGCTGTAACTTTTGCCAAGCTAAAGTACCACTTGGCGAGTCGCCGAGTGGTCTTGGTGATCGTCAGCTTTTCTTTTCTTCAGCTTTTCCTTTCCTTTTTGCCCGATAATGTCCTTGCCTTGCTCTTAGCATTTAAACATCAGTTTAGAGCACAAAATAGGCATCGAGGAAACTAATACTATGAATAACAAGCCCTAAATGAGTGAAAATTCAAACTTATCAACACCCCCAACTTTAATTTTTGCTTGTCCTCAAGTAAAACACAAGATAAGTCAGTTCAACGAGGATGTCTATAAATAGTGCTACTCAAGACTCAACATGAATGCACACAAGAGGTTCAAACTACTGATGTAATGTTCAATTGTGCACTCTATGTTTCAAACTGTGACTAACCATTATCAAATAGAACTCAAGCTCACAATGCTTGCTTCAAATGCAAGTTCAAGCTCAACAAAGCATTCAAATTCCCTCACACCAAGAATGATTCCATGCTCACATAAAACTCATCAAATTTCCAAAATTTTGAAATCAAAAGCAACTCTCACGTTCCCAAAGATAATCACATGCATGACTCTACCCATAGGCTTGCCCTTATTTTCCAATCAACATTATTTCCAGCACACTCAAGATCACAAAAGTCTTTCAAGGCTTGTAACGGGGATGAGGGTAAACGTATGATCATTTTGGTTTAGGGACTTCTACCTTCATGAGGCATGGCCTGTATTTTAGTTTTTCTCTTTCTCTTTCACTCTATATGATTTTCACAATCCACCCTATGTTCATTTAAGCATGACTCATTGGATACCCCATTTTTTTTGTCCATTTCACAAGCTTTATTTCAACAACTCTTTTCTTTTTCAATCTTTTCTACTTTCACATTTCTATTTTCTCTATTTTTTACATGGAGGGGTTCCATCTTTTACAACATGATCCTTCAAGGGTGAATTTCTCAAACTTCTTGATTTTCCTCCTTTTTCACCACACCCCCAACTTAGGCTTTTGGCCTAAGTTGGCTATTCAAACGAACCAATACTTCATAAAGGTTATAGGTGATGGGACAAAGAGGTCAAAGTTGTGCAAGTTTCATCCAAAGAAAAGGATAGGCTCAAATAGTGCCACGCTAGGTTCACACCTTCACAAGGTGGTCACAAAGAGGTATAAGATCAATTTTGGTTCACTCTTCACAAATTGTGCATAAGATCATCTCAATCGTTTGCTTACATCAATTAATTGGACTAACGGGGTAAGTTCTAGGTATTACCAAGCACATATTTCAAGAAAATTTCACCACACATGGCATTCAACACAATAATCAAACAATACTCCACAATTTTCAGCTAGCGTGCGACGATCATCACAAGAGATCAACTCAACAATCGGCTAGTCACAATGAGATACTAGGAGTTCACATATGACTTATGTAACTCAATTTGCCTCATTGGAGCCGTACACACATATCGTTCAATCGAGAGAACTATTCAAGTCATTGGTATTGATCACAACCGACACTTGAAATTGCAAGAGAACAACCACATTCACACACATCAAGACGTGGCAATTTTTTTAAATCGGTTCAAAACCAACATTTGCATTAAAAACAAAGGAACAACTTAATAGATCAAAACCAATATATATCAACAACATCCATCAGTTACACAAACATAAAAATATTAACAATATCCATAAAACAGCCCCAAAAGAGGTAGGTATAGAAATACCTCAACCCGCCAAACTAAACTGGCAATTGTCCTCAAATGCAAAGAAAACAGTAAACAATTCAAAACAATAAATAAAAAGGGAGTCAAAAATCCTCCTCCCAGGCTAAGCCTAGGGTGAACTCTACATATATGTGACTCCATCTGTCTAGGCATCAGGGTCTGGCTCTAAATCATCCTTCGCTCCAGTGGAGCCCACCATCGAAGTGTCCCTCAAAGAAGCCTCCACAGTTGTCTGGATCATATCTCTCTCGAGGTCCTCTAAATCCTCATAGACCACTGCATCTCAAACATCTAGCTCCTCCTCATCAGTTTGAGCCTCAGAATCAGCATCTTCATCATCCCTAGCAACATCTTCGATCGTAGTAGTAAGGGGAATCTCAGAACTGGCCGCGAAGTTTGTACTCAAAACCTCAGGAAGGTCCACATGCCAAAGAGCATCGAGAGATCAGTGGATTTCATCTCATCCACATCTCGTCACAGCCTAACAATATCGGCCTTCAAGGTCATCACATCCTTAGAAACACCCCGGTCCTGCTCGCAAGCCTCTACTCTCATAGTAAGGGCATCTAGTGCAAATCCATGGGAATATATCCTCTCTTTGTGCTCTTTCAACTCAGCCCGGATAGGGGCTAAGGTAGCGGCAATCTCCCTCTCAATTAATCCAGGCACAACAACCTCTACTCGGAAGGCACGAACATCAGCAATTGGGCCAGGTGGCCCATCTTGTATAACATCGCTTGGGTAATCGGGGGTTGGAAAGAGGCAGCAGCAGTAGTAGGAGGGCGAGCAGCAGTAGAACCAAAAGGTACAGAAGTTGAAGTGCCAGGGATACTTGTAGGCTTACTGGCCTGAGGGGGAAGGATTGCCTCTGTCGCAACATCTCAACATTAACTACCGGGGATGTATCCACCGGTGCAGCTCTCCTCCTATCAGCCTCATCCCTAATGTACTTGGCCTCTATCCTCTGAATGTTAGTAGAGGAAGTGGGAGTCACTTCCACATCTGTCTTGGAAATTAAAGGAACACGGGCCCACCTGTAAAGCTTTATAATAAGGACTGGGAAAGGTTGAGAGGTTTGTCTCTTCTTCACCCTCGTGGCCATCTCTTGCTCGATGATCAGAGCTAGATTAATATTATCTTGATCAATGATGGATCCCATCAATGCAACCTTCGGATTCCTGAGTTTAGACTCTTTCTACGAGGGCATCAAAATGTTGCTGATGAATCTAAACCAATATTTGGCAAGCACTTTCAGGTCCTTCTTTTCTATAGGTTCTCTTGCCTCAATCAATGACGATTTGATATCATATATCAATGGTACTGACCAACCTTTCAAGTCATCGAGGGTCTTCTTCTGTATCTGATCCACCAAGAAGTGGACTATATTCCTCGTGCAACTAAGCACCACATTGATAATGGTGTTGTTTCACTTCACCTTCCGGCCCCGCACCACAACATGATCGACCGGCTTGAATGAGTTGGCCTTCTTCTTTCCTTTAGGGACCAGCTTCCCACACTCAACATAAAATTCACAGAACCAAGTAGAAATATAAGGGGCTCAGGGCTTTGTGAAAAATCTCAAATTTATGACACTTACTAGTGTTCCACACCTTTGGGTACCCATTTAAAACACCATCTATAGAAACTGCTTCTTCTCTAATATTGTCCTCAAACCATCGGCCTTCAGTCTGTTCAGTGACTGAGGTGGGGGTGCCTGAACTGGTGGCACCGAAAGAACTTGTTCAACACTCAGAGTTGGAGGTGGAGGAGGAGTAGGGGCACTAGGATCCTGGTTGGATCATGCACAGCCTTGGAGCGTAGCTCCATTCTCCTAGTATGGAGAGTCTGATCATCTTTCGGCTCATATGCGGAGACGGGTGAACTATCACCCGAGTGGCCCTTACTTTCAGAGGTAGTGAGGTGGGTGGCATAGATACCCTCGTTGTCAGAGATCTCTACCGCATGTGCTTGAAATAAAGGCTCCTTCCCTTAACCTTTTCCCCCTTTCGGAGGAAGTTTCTCTTGTGTATTACTAGAGGGTCCATCCCCCTCATTTATGACAATCCCTCTAGCCCGCTTACGGGGTGGTTGGTTTCTTCCCAATACTTTAGGTCTAGCCATTCCTGCAAAACAAAACCACATACATTAGACTTAATTCAAAAAAATTAACAATTAAAGAACTGTGGAGGAAAACTCATTGAGTGGTTCGGTGAGTCCCCGAACCCATTTGGCGAGCCAAGTCGGGCTCGCCAAATGTTCCAAAAAAATATTTACTCAGAAATCACACAAGTCAGTGATGTCGAGGGCCTTTTGGTGGATCGCCGACACCATTCGGTGAACTAAGAGTAATTCACCGAATGTTACAAAACATTTTCAAAAATTAGGGGAGTAGAAGGGTGATCTAAAGGGGCATTCGGTGAGCAAATGCGTATCGCCGAAAGTTACAAAATGAAGTTCACAATTTAGAAGGATAAAAAGGTGATCCAAGGGTCATTTGGCGAATTGTCAAACCACTCGGTGAGCTCGACCCAGCTTGCTGAATAGTCCAACGTGCTAGATTTTGACCCCGACCTTTAAATTCTAACCCGAAGCCCACGAAAACAAAATTAAACACCTATTCTACGCAACTAAACTCAGACCCATACTACACTTGGCCTCGGGGTACTCAAACTTCCCCTGTTTTGGCCAAAATTGACCAATTAACATTTTTTGCCCTTAAGAATGACGTCACCCGCTCTATCATTGGGCAATATCATACAATCGGCACAATTTGGGTTACTCAGACTTCACCCACACTAAACCCAACAATATAACCAACACAACCCATAATTTAAATCAAGCAAAAATAGAGAATTTCATAAACATGGGCCAACAAACACAATTCGGGATCTCATAGACGCAAACCAACATTAATCAATCCAAATAAGTACTAGTATTACGTAAGCAACACAATTGGACAATGATCATGCATTCACGGCTATGAAACATCAATGAAGGGGTTCAGAAAACTGACCTCAATAGTAGATAACACAAAGTAGATTTAAGAAACAATGAGAAAAATCCACCCTGAGCAATTTATCCAACACAAAAATACACGAAGAACAAGTACAGAAATATTAAAATATGGTTGTGAAATCGTAGAAGTAGAAAAGTATGAAATGAGGGAGCTTATTGGATTTAAAATGGTTTTGGCCCTTTTGACTCTTCAGTTCGCGCGCAAGTTGGCGACGCTGACTTATATCGTCGACCCATTCAGTGATGCGCCAAATGCTTCTTTTACCCGCCGAGTTTTACATAACCACTAGCTAACTAATTGGTCAAACGGCTATCCAGATTGGGCTCGCAGATCTGTTCAGTAAGTCGATGATTGGTACTTGGCTTGCCTAACTCCTCCTTTTCCCAAAATTTCAAAATTTCAACCTGTACATTCAACACCCGTTATTCAAACAACAATAATAAAAGCTTAAAACTTGGGTTTCCTCCCAAGAAGCACCTTATTTAATGTCATGGTAGGACGTGGATACGTTTTCAAGGTTCATTCTTTAGGTTAACCAAGGTATCACTTGGTAGACCCCCTTTGCCCTTGGGTTCAAATGAGATGATATCTGACCCATTTGTGTTTCCAACTGTTTAATGGACGTCGAGTGAGAAGTAATTGTCTGGTTTAGAGTTGAGACATCCTCTTTTAATTCTTTAAGCACATTGTCCGACCCTTCCACTTTATTGAGAATGCGTGCAAGCATATCTTCTGTGCGAAAAAAATTCGGGTCAGCCCTTTGCTCTTTTGGCTTTTGACGCTCATAGGGAGGGACATATCTCTCTTTGTCACTATCTCGCTCCATCCAATTTGTACCACGGTCACACCACTCCCTATCACGATCCTTCCAACCTTCATCACGCTCTCTATTCCAACCTTGGTTTTCACCCGGCCTTGAATAATTTTGGCAGAAACCTCCTCCTTGATTTGCTAGAAAGTGTACTTCTTCATTGTATAAAGCTTCAAAGTGTGCATCATTGGGATTTACTCCGCTAACTCCAACTACATTTACAGCCTTAGCACGACTACCCATGACATGTTTTGACAAAAGATCCATTTCGATCATCATTTTAGCCATGTTTTCATCTCGCTCTTGGTTTTTTTCTATTTGTTCTTTTGTCATCCTAAAAGTCAAAGGAGACACCTGACCTCTGTAGTATACCAAGTTGGCTACCGTTACTTTTGTTTACACTCATCTCGTCATATGATTCCAAACAGCCAACAAAAAACACAAACTAAAGTAATTCGATTCAACTACAAACAAGATTAGATCACAGTTATACTTCACTAAAAGAATTCTAAACACCACTCCCTTCAACTACACTTCATCCAATTCTAAGTGTAGACTATCGCATTCTATTATAAACCCAATGAAGAGTTGGGGTCGATCCCACAGGCAATGATACGGTAAAGAATTCAATTACGAAGTGAAAGGCATGTTCTAATCGGCTGTAGGAATAGAAATTATCAAAATCATTAAAGTAAATAAAAGGGGTATACAGCTAGTGTCAAATAGGGGGATAAGGTTTGTCAATTAACAACTACGAAAATAGGGGAGTGATCAAGTAGAGAGGGATACTTGGGGATGTGATCGATTAATTGCCAATTTTGCTATACGGGTTATTACTAATTACCAAAAGTCACTGAGTCTTAGTAGGTAGGCTAGTATTTGGATGTAATAGCCATCTCTAGATCAACTATCACTAATCAAGCGAGTTCTTTCGAACCTCAAAAAGCATCACACTTATAAACAGCCCAAAACCTCAATTTACCTACTCTATCGAGCTAGATAGGTAGGATCGAATTAAGATTCGCTCTCTCCAGCTGAATCTACAACAACCCAATCACTACAATTATCAATTTATAACCTTAATTCTAAAACCTCTTTCTCAAGAAAGCATCGAATACTCGACTAGAACTGCATTTGCATCTACAATTCACGAGTTAAGACTCAAGTATCAATCGAACCCACTTCAAAACAGAAATTAAATCACTAATTACTAACACCAATAAGATAATTGAGATAATTAATCACATAATCACACCCCCAAGAATGGGGGTTTTAGCCACACTATAAAAAAGGGGAAAATATTACCAACTATGTTCTCCATCAGTGGTGTAACAAAATCCAAGACTTCATGATGCTTCAAATTAACTTAAAATCAAATTCCAACTAAATATTCCACTTAAAAACTCTAAGAATAGTGTTTTGAATTAAAATATCAAGGTAAAAACTCTCAAAAACTCAGAACAGTTGATAAAACTTTTGGAACTCCTTGAAATCTTCTAAAAAAATTCATTTATACTCTTCCAGGTTTTCAACTTTTGGAATGATTGGTGGAGTTAGTCGAGCTTCGCTAACTAGGTCGAAATTGCGCCAAGTCGCCCTCTCCATCACTGTCTTGTCATGTCTCTTTACCATTCAAACTGTGTAATTTTAGGTGATCAAAATCATTGTTGTTGATCCGTTCGACGGTTTGCAAAAATTCCATTTCCATCGCCAAGTTTGTTTTTCACCAGGGTTGGCAACCTGTAACTTTTGGCAAGCTGAAGTACCACTCGGCGAGTCGCCAAGTGGTCTTGGCGATCATCAGCTTTTCTTATCTTCTGCTTTTCTACTCCTTTTATCTCGATAATGTCCTTGCCTTGCTCTTTTGCCTTTGTAGTTGCAAATTAGCATTGAAACATTAGTTTAGAGCACAAAAAAGGCATCGAAGACACTAATACTATGAATAAAAAGACCTAAATGAGTAAAAATATCAGACTTATCATGTACTCACTCTTACTATCACAAAAGCGATAGTGTGGATTAGTGTAGATACCTATGTTATGGAGGTAGTGATTGTTGGGTAACCTATTGTGATGTTGGATCCACATGAAGGTTTTGATCTTATTTGAGTTTTCTTATTTTAAAATCCATGCCAAATTCTTTTAGATGCTCATTTTGGGCTTCTCTTCCTTTTTTTCAAGAAGAGAGTAAACACTTTTGACAAAAAAGAGGCCATTACTAGTGAGTCCCAAAATAAGCTCATCATCTTTCCTAGTCAGGGGTATGAAATGTTCTCAAGGATTTCAAAGGATATTGCTCTTAGTTTCCATTCTCCTTCTCCAAACATAGATCTTGTTGAGAGGTCCTTGGATGAGGTTTCTTATGGGTCCCACATTTGTAATATAATTGTCCTCAAAGAACCTAACTATGTTACCATAATTGAAATTCTATTTTGATCCATTGACGTATGTCTTCCAGCATTGCATTATGCTTTTATAAAATTTTTATGTTATTTTGCTTCTCATAGATGAATTCTTCTTGTGACAATATTTGAGGTAGAGGGTTCTTGCCCAGAAGGCTTTGGTATTTTTCTATTCTCTCTGTGCCTAGGAGGTGTGGAGAGCTTTGTTTCTGACCTCACATTTATGCACATCCATTCCCCATATTTCTTTCCCTATTAGGTGCAACCTTCTCTTTTCTACAGTTGTACCCCAGATGAAGTTTCTAACTATCCTATTAATATTTTCATTCACTTTAGCTAGCAGCTGGATGTACTGCATGACATGGGATGTAATGTTGTTAATGGAGGATTTGGCTAGCACAATCCTTTATATCATGTTTAAGAAATTCATCTTCCAACCATTAAGCGTTGTTTTCAAGTTGTGAATGATGAATTGGAAATCATTGTTATCTGGTTTTTAGTGGAAAATTGGAAATCCAAGATATTTCCCAAAGTGGGGGTTGGTTGGCATTTTCAATATGGTGGCACATTGCTTCGAATTGGTTATTGAACTATTATAGGAGAAAATGATTTTTGACTTGCTATGGTTTATTTTTGGTTTGATTTGTTGCTGAAAATATCCAGGACTTGCATTCTATTTTGGTAGCTTTGTGTGTTTTCCAGTGAGAAAAAACTGAGGTCATCAACTAAAAACATGTGGGATATTTTTGACCCAGCCTTAGAGATGTTGATGGAGCCCATGATCGATATAAGCCAGCCTTCTCAATATCTCTAGATAAACTTTCCATACATATGATAAAGATGTAGCGTGAGATTGGGTCTCCTTTCCTAATTCCCCTTGAAGGTTGGAAGTAGTCCTTTTTGACCCATTAATAAGGATTGGGATGGTGGATGTTATAATGCATGACATGATGAGTTTGGAGATTTTAGGAGGAAGTTGAAGAGGTCCAGAGAATCTCTAATGAAGGACCATTCTAGTCTATCTAAGGTTTTCTCAAGGTCGATCTCATGATCAAATTAGAATTAATTCCTTCCATCCAGGCAAAGTAGAAGATGTTCCTGGACGATGATCGCATTATTATAAGCTCTCCTTCTAAAGAGGAAACTTGTCTGGCTAGGCCCAATAATAATTGGGATGTGCTTTTTCATTCTATTGGCTATGATTTGAGTTACAATTTTGTAACCAATGATGCATAGGCCAATAGGTCTGAAAGTCATTAGAATTGTGGCATTCTGATATTTTGGTACAAGGGATATGAGAGTTTTGTTCATAAGAGGGTCCATCTCTCTTTTCCTAAAGGTTTCTTCACAGAAGCTGATAACTTTACCTTTTACATTATCCCATTATTTTTGGTAGAAAAAGGGGTGGATTCCATCTGGACCATATGCTTTGGTGGGTATGAATAAATTGATTGCCTGACAGATCTCCACTACACTGACTGCCTTCTCACTAATATATGTATTTGGCTTAGAGTGGGAAGGTTTGTGAGTATTTTGTGATAGTTTGTGGTCTATTTTGTAGAGGTTGAAGAAAAAGTTGTGATTTGTTTCTTGATTAGGATCAACATAGTACCAATTTCCAGAGTCATCCTTGAGGGCTAAGATTTTGTTTCTCCGGCTCATGTTAATAGTCGGGTATGGAAGAATCTGGTGTTGGAATTTCCCTCACTTAGCTAGTTGATACGTGATTTGTCTTTCCAGAACTCCTCCTCAAATCTAAGCATGTTGTCATATTCCACTAGGAGCCATTTTTCCGGATCTTGAAGGAAATTGTTGTGAGAGTAAATGCGGATCTCGGGATCCCATTAATTCTTGAGAGGATTCTTTTAATGTTATGGGAGATGTTCCCAAATGTGTTCTTATTCTAGCTCTCAACCTTGATTTGGAAATGCAGATGGCTTCAGTGGGTGGGTTATGAGGTATAAAGGATTCACTGACTAGACCTTTAAAACGTGGGTATCTACACCACATAGGTTTCATTCTGAAGGGCTTATTGCTTGGACTGGGCCTTTTTACTCAGATTGACTAGAAGAGGAGAATGGTCGGAGTGGGTACGCGGAAGGTGGTAATACTATAATACGGGTACTTAAGGATATAGAAGTCACTTGCTATGCATTTGTCCAACTTTTCAAGAATAAGGTTGCTTTGGTACTTGTACCTCTTATTGGTCCAGGTGTACTTACTTCCTTTGAAGTCTAGGTCTATCATTTTACATTGGTTGAGTAATTTCTAAAGGGTGTTGGCTCTATTGATGTTAATGCCTCTTCCCCAAAACTTATCCTTTGCTTGGAGGACCTGGTTGAAATCACCTCCCATGAACCAATTCCCACAACAGTTCAGGGATATTTCTAAGGAGGGCATAAATGGCTAAAAATAACCACAAATCAGGGAGGTTACTTATCTTAACCATGATATTAATGCCTTAGTAGGTCATAAAGATATTTTACAGCTTCAGTTCTTCATATTTCCTCATGATAACAATTCCTCTAGAGACGCCTTCAGCAACGATTGAATCTAGGCATCAAACTCAGATCCTCAGTAATCCTGGCATGTTCTATCATCTTGGTTTTCAGGAAGACTAGCATTTTTGGCTTATGTAGATTTACCCATGGCTTGCATTGCCTTCTAAAACTAGCATTGTTCGCTCCCCAAACATTCCAATTGATAAAATCTATATAGGTTTTTTATGTTGGTGGATTCTCTATTTTGCCCTTCCCTTTTTCCACCTGAGAGGTTTCTTTGACTCCTTCAAAGGGTTCAACATTGCTTTCGGGTGGATTTCCTTTCTCTGATTCCCCAGATTCAAAGTGAGATTCTTCACCATGGGTGGAAATATTACCAAATATCTTATTTGAATGACTCGTTTATCTATTTCTCTACCTTTTCTTCCAACTAGTAGACTTTGATGTTTTGTTCCCCTAAAGCTTGAAGCATTTCTTTCATTTATTTTTTGCTCTGTTTGAGAGCCTCTAACGCTAAAAGAGTTCCCCCATTTTTTGCTTACATCCCCACTATTGCTTGCCATCAGAAACCATGGGATAAACTGTGGGTTTATCAAGGGACCCAAGAAGAAGGGCATCTATTGTTGAACTTGGGCCATGAGTAAGTTCACTTCTTGGCTGGTCATCTGCATCAAGTTTTCATACAAGTGTGCTTGTAGCACTGTATGTAGCCAGAGTTGTTGGCCAAAGCCTGCTACTGCTAAGTTCATCCTTTCTTTTATGACTTGTGCCAGAAAACATGGATCCTTGATTGTTATGAAGATCATTTGATTACTGAAGTTTTGATTCATAGTTAGATTGTGGCCATGGAGTGCTAGCTTAAGCAATGACTATGTGTTGTTCTAGTTATGAAGCCATCACAAAGCACCTTGTCTTCAGTGTTATGTTGGTCTGTGAGTTAATTTTCCAATTTTTGAATGTCCAGTTCCCTTTGGGACATTTTCGGGCATACTAATGAAGTGGTGGTGGTTGGAGTCACAGTTAATTGATGTGATGACCATTGTCATATCCTATCTGCTAATATAATGATTGTTCTTCTTAGTGGAAAGATGAAGTTTTTTTTTTCGCAATGACGATTGCCTTCTTCGAGTGAGAAAATATAGAGTTTTTCTTTTTTTGGGGTTCATATACTCTTAATGTACTCGAATTGGTTGGTCTGGCTCCATTAATTCTTTGTGGCGTTAATTATTTTGGGCCAAAAGAGTTAGCATTTTTCCCAGGAGATGTGTGAACTATCATGTGGAACCCTTCGTATTAATGGTGTCATTTTCTCTCATCTTAGTTTCCCAGGGGCATTTATGGTTGTATCGGGTTGTGTGTCGCCGCTTCAATTGTTTTCTTACCTTTTCTTCCTTTTACCCTTTGTTGTTCCCATTCTTCTATGTTAAAACTCATTAAAAATTTCATGGGAAAGAGATATGGAGGGGAGTTTTTTTTTGGGATGGGGGGTCGGTGAACTTACCTATTTTGGAATCGAAATCTTTTACACGTGTGGTTGTTGGGGTTTTCTCTTTTGCTTCATTTTTTGGTGTCTTGTTCTTTTTTTGAAAATTGACTATTTGCCATTGATCTTTGTTGGGTGTTTTGTGCTTTGTCTCATGCTTATTTACTTTGAATTAGATGTTTTTGAGAACGGATAATATTTTTTTATGTGGCCAATTCTTTTGCACTCTGTACACAACACTTCTTTCCCTTCGTAGATGATTTCCTACTCTGATGTTTGTTTTAACTAGTGTACCCAATGGTGCTTGGATGCATATTCAAGCATACCTACCTATTAGTGTGGTTGAGGTGATTGTATAAATTTTTAAGAGAGCTCCTAGTTTCTTACCCACTTTTTCTTGGATGGATTTATCATAGGATTTATTTTGGAAGTTGTGAAAGTCTGATCTATATTGCACTGTGGATAAGTGTGGATTCTTTTAGGTAGAAGTTTGGTTCCCAATTTTTACTAGATAAGAAACTGTTTAGGATGAACCAAGGTCCTCTGTCAAGAGATTGTTGCATATTTTCTTACATTTGTGAATTTTGCTATGTAAAAGCCCTACCCCAAGTCAATTAGGGTCAGACTCTCAGTAGGATTTCATAGTTCTATTAGCTTATTTTTGAGGTATTGGTGAGTTAACTTCTCTCTTATTAATTTTATGATGACTCAGAATCTCCAGGAAAGATAGTACTTTTTTTTCTTCTTTGGAGAGATTTAATAAGTCTCTGGCTTTCTCTACATCTATCGTTACCTTTGAATTCCCCTAGATGTTGACTTTCTTTTGTTGTGGGTAAAAGTGATGGATACTGGTTGTTTCACACATCTAGGAAAAATTTATTTTTCGACAAGTCTTCTTGTTCCGGAGTTCGAAAGGTAGGGGACATTGTATTAGAGTTAGGTGTCATGATTGTTGTCTCTCTTGTGGATCTTTCTCAGAGAGAGTTAACTAGAAAATTACAATTAAAATATGACTGTGAATCACATTTTTTACTTGACTTTTGATTAATTATTTGTTTAGTTCACTTAATAAATTAAGAGAATTAATTTTTTTTCAATTTGACAATGTATGATTTTCAGGTGAGTGTGACCTCAACACTGTCACAAGTAAAAACAGTCTCTCGAATAAAATAAATGATACTCTTCAGGACAAAACATTGATAGCGGCTCAGAATTTTCCATAAAAGTTGAAAAAGATGAAAACTACTACCGCTTGAAGCAAGGAAAACCAGGGAAAACAAAATTTCGTTCCATTATTGACATATATAAGGTAATTATATTCATACATTACACATATATATTTACTTGAAAGGTAATATTACTTAAGACTAGTTATAATTAAGGTTTTTTGGACAAATTTTCAACATTGTTTAACAATAGTTATTATTCTTTCACCTCTTTTAGCATTTATATATTTTACAGAATTGGAAAACACAAAATATTGTTTAACTTATTTTAATCAGCTGATGAAGTTCTCTTTCATTTTGCAGGGTAATAATAGGCTCTCATCATCTAAGGATGAATATAACGGGAGTCGCTTGAATACTTTACAGATCAAAAAATCTGAATTACACATCAAAGATAAAAGAGGAAAGGATGAAGAGGGAACTTATGAGGAAATACTACATAATAAGCACAAAGATATTAATAGTAAGAAACTTATTATTTGATTCTACAGGGTACAATTGATTTATACTGTTAATTATTTTATTTTTCATTTGATTGTGCATGATTTTCAGGTGAGTCTGAGAGCATCGGTAAAGATAACCCATCAAATAATTTGAATCATACAATGAATAATAATGTTGACAATACAAATGATGAAAAGATGAGGAATTCCATGTAAATAAGGGAATATCAAGGAAAGAGGTGTATGGTCCCATTATAACCATTTGCAAGGTAATTGTTCATCACTTATGTCTATTTACATGAAATTTTAATGAACACACTTATTATATTTCACAATATATTTTTCTATCTCTGATAATTTCTAAAAGTAATAATGTATACTTGAAGTTGTTACATAATGAGATGTTTGAAGAATGCAACGGAAGCAACATAAGAAAGGATCAAAATAATTCTTTTGAGGAGGAACTGTCAGACCAGCAACAACAAGAAAATATCAATTCTCTGATTGGCACTAGCGAGGTAATTGAGTAATACTTATGCCTTTTTACATGAGCTTTTCATTAAACACGCTCATTGTATTCCACAACATAGTTTTCTATCTCCAAGAATTTTTTAAAGAAACAAATTCAATTTACAGGAGGTAGAAAATGAGATACTTGAAGAACCCAACCGAAGCAACATAAGAAACGATAAAAAAGATTATTTCCAGGAGGAGCGATTAGACCAACAACAACAACAAAATATCAACTCTATGGTTGACACTTGCGAGGTAGTTGTTCATCACTTATGTCTATTTACATGAGTTTTTCATTAAGAAAGATCATTGTACTCCAAGGTATATTTTTCTATCTCCAAGCATTTATAAAAGAAATAAAGTGGATGAATTAATAGGAGGTAGAAAATGAAATATTTGAAGAACCCAACGGAATCAACATAAGAAATGATCAAAATGATTCTATCGAGGAGGAGCAATCAGGCCAACAAGAACAAGAAGAAAATATCAACTCTTTGGTTGACACTTGTGAGGTAATTGATCATCACTTATATCTATTTACATGAGCTTTTCATTAAACACGCTCATTGTACTCCATAACATATTTTTCTCTCCAAAAGTTTATAAAGAAATAAAGTGGAATTATTGGTGGCAGAAAATGAGATATTCAAAGAACCCAATGGAAGCAACATAAAAAATGATCAAAAAAATTTTTTTGAGGAGGAGCTACCCGGGCAACAACAACAAGATATCGATGGTACTTAAGAAATTTTATATCTTACAAAATAAACTTATGTTAATTATTTTACTTTGTTTATTCAAAAGTAGAAATGGATCCTAAATTTTGAATCAATGAGTGCAAGGTAATTGAAATTCTTAGATTGAAATGGCACACAACATAGAGGTAGCCTGAAATACAGTCATTAGATTGAAGCTCTAGTCTGAATTTTTGAACTTATAATTTATTTCACGTATATCATGTAATCTCACAGATATTTTTCAGGTGAGTCAAAGGTCAACAAAGTTACATGCGAAGCCATTTTAAATGACAATATTATCAATTGTGGCTCAAAACTTTTGACAAGAGATGACAAGGATGAAAATTATCGTGTCACACAAGGATTACCAAGAAGTATAAATTTCGTTCTATTGATAACCTCTATAAGGTAACTCACATAAACCTTATGTCCATCTTACTTTGTAACATCAAATATTTTTGATAAGTTTCTTGTATTTTAAAATGGTTTGTTTTTTCTTTACTTTGATTATTATATAATTGACAAATAAAAGATATTATTAAATTTAATTTGATTATCTCATTATATTTCCTGCATTTTATAGTGTACTGACAGATTGTCACCAGTTGAAGCTGAATTTAACTGAAATTTTCCAACTAAAAAAGATTCAAATATGTATCACTTCGCAAAAGCAGATTCAAGCATCAAAATAAACAAAAAAATAATTGGTCGTAAGAGAAAAGTGAGAGACAACAAAATTGACAATGGAAAAAAGGATGCTTCGACTTCTTCCCCCAACTTCAAGATTACATTTTAATCATTTCTTTGAATTCTATCTCCAAGATTGTCTTTTAATTATTTCTTTGAATGTTGAATTTATCATTTCATTTATAACTTTAAATTTAAATCTATAACGACTTGTTCCCGTCATTATAGAAAATCCAGCGGAGAAAAATTTTAGGCCGAAAAACTTTTTTGTAGTAACTTGAGATTTCCCAACCTAGTCGAGATTTGGATGAAATCGGAGTCTGTGAGGTCTAGGAAAATCTGGTAGCAATTGGGTGATCTAATTATGAATTAGATCACATGAGTAGATAGCTAAGACATTAAGGAACCTGTAGGAATTTACAGAATTTAATTCGGGAGAGTAGAACTCCCGAAATTGATCTTAGCGTGAACGGATAGTTTCTAAGTGTCGTTGGTTGAAGGTGTGTTGTGAAATGGGGTCTTGGAATTATTAATTTTGCTCATTGTTTCCAAGCCGCTGAGGCAGATTTCTGCCGCCAGGGCAGGGCGGTTGTAGCGGGGTGGGTGCCGCCATGGCGGAGCAGATGCGACTTAAAGTCCGAAATAAACCCCAAAAATGTTTTATTCTGAAATTTCAAACTTGAGAGCTAAGGAACGAACCCAGGGATTTTCTTGATAATTTTTCACCATTCTTGAGGCTAAAGGTACGATTTTAACTTCCCGAATCCATTTTTTGATCCGTAGAACGTAATCTCATTGGTAATTATTTATGGGGAAGGATTTCAATCTAGAAATTATGGTAATAAGGCCCTAATCTGGGTATGGGGATCATGGGTATGATCTAGGGTTGATAGAATTGTTAGTAGTTCGGGTAATTAGTTATTGTTTATTGATTCTCGTGTTAAATTAATTGTTTGTAGACCAAGAACAAGCGAAACGAATCCGGAAGGGGAAGAATCAAGTTTCTTAAGGGATTCAAGCTTGTTTTGAGGTAGGTGATGGTTGTGATTTCATGATTGTGTGATATATGTTTGTTCTTGCTTTATTATAATACGTGTATGTATGTGAATGTTACACTATTGATCACACTACTTGTAAATGAGGATAAATGAATGATGAATGCCATGAAGCATGACTTGATTATATGATTTGAGAATATACTTATGATTGTGATTGTGGCTTGTTAAATAGATCGGGTGTTGCATTCCGACTCACTAACTTGGATCGGTTGCGTTCTGACACACTAACTTGGATCGGTTGCCACGTTCCGGCATAAATATGGGATCGATTGTCACGTTATGGCATAAAAATTGGATCGGGTACCAGGCTCTGGTATGCTAAGTGTTTGGGTTTGGGTTCCATGAGAGGACCAATGAGTTGAAAAATTGTGCATCTTGAGAAATGAGAAATGAGAAATTGTACGTTGTTCGTAAATGATGATGATATTGTACATGTTCGGTGTATGCATGTTATTATTATGTTGTATTGGCTTATGTATGTTGCACTTAGTGGGATAGCCGTGTGATCCTACTAGTACATTGTAGTTGTGCTCTGATACTGTACTTGCTCTTTCTTTGTTGAGTACAGGCATCTTCAGGCGGCTATTGACAGACCTCGCTTAGAAGATCAGTGATCGCTTCGAATTCAAGGGTCAGCCAGTTTTTTTGGGATGCCATGAGTTCTCTTTCTGTTTAGGTCCATATTTTCAGACTTGGACTTTCTAGTTAGTTGTTAGTACATTAGTCTGGTTTGTAACCCTTCTTTTTTAGACTTATGGATCTTGTTAGAGTTTTGATACATTGACGTTCAGGTTCAAGGTGTTACTTCCGCATTGTTTTGTTAGACTTTCGGAGTTTATGAGAACTCTATTTCTTTTCCTTAGCATTTAAACTTGCTTTTGTAACCTTAAATGCTTTAGTATTTGGATTAAGGTTGTTAACTAATTAGTATGAATGGTTCTCCCACCAGAGGGTTAGTGTGGGTGCCAATCACGATGTTCTGGGTCGTGACAAAGTTGGTATCAGAGCCTAGGTTTGTTGATCTCGATGTACCAAAACGAGTCTAGCAGAGTCTTGCGGAATGGTACGGAGACGTATGTACTTTTCTTTGAGAGGCCATAGGACTTTAGGAAATCTCTATGTCTTCTTTTGTCTCCTTTCGTTCTATAACTTGATTCCAATTGATATCTGGTGATTCAAATTGGCATCTAATCTCCTTCACTCTTCTGTCCGCAGATGGTTAACACTAGATTCAACGGTGTCAAGACCGTAGCTCCCGTCAATTCTCCAGCTAAGGAATCGGCAGCGAGAGGTCACGGTCGAGGCAGGGGTAGAAGAAGATCTAGGGGTATAAGCCGAGGAAGGGTGGCGCCTACTAGGGATGGAGCACCGGTTGAAAATGCTCCCAGGAATGAGGACCCTCATGCGCATCATGAACAGGTAGAGGAGAATATCGAGGTTGAGAATGAAGAGAATGTTGGACAAGAGGAAGAGGTGCAGACTGAGATAACAGGTATTCCTCCCATAGACCCAATGTTAGCTCAACAGATTATGTCATTCTTGAAGTAATTGGTTGGTCCTAGAGTGCTTCCTTATGTTCAAGCAACTCAAGCTCCCGCCAATCCTCTTATTTCTATCACTGTCCTGAAGGTGAAAGGAAATGTAGGTAATGATGCTTTCTTCCGTCCTTTATTGGGTCCTGTTATGAGTGTTAATGAACATGAGATGTTGACCAAGTTTTTGAAGTTGAAACCGCCTGTGTTCCATGGTTCCAAGAGTGAGGATGTACATGAGTTCATCCTAGATTGTTATGAGAGGCTGCATAAGTTGGGAATTGTCCATCAACATGGGGTTGAGTTTGTGACATTTCAACTTCAAGGTGAGGCTAAGCAGTGATGGAGAGCTTATGTGGAATGCAGATCTTCAGATTTACCTCCACTTACTTGGACCCAAGTTCATGCTCTGTTTTTAGAGAAATATGTGCCTAGGACTTTGAGAGATCGCAAGAAGGATGAGTTCATGGCCTTGGAGCAAGGTGGTATGTTTGTGGATGCTTATGAGGCCAATTTACGTACCTTGTCTAGATATGCTACTCAATTGGTGACTACTGAGGATGAAAGGATCAGCTTATTTATTAAGGGACTAAATTCTGAGTTGCAGGTATTATATATTCATATGACCTCTGCAGGGAGGAGTTTAATGAGGTAACAGACTTTGTTAAGAAAGGGGAGGGGGTGAGGCGAGACGGTCAGGCTAAGGCATTGGCTAAAAGGGCAAAGAACTCGGGTAACTTTCAAGGTTCTTACTCCAAGGGGGCAGGGAGGCCAACACTTGCAGCCAGGCCAATTTAGTTCGCTATGCCCGCCTCTACAGGTAATTACTCGGGAACTCCACCTCATATTTTGATTCAGGATAACCAGGGAGTCGCACCTTCGATAGGCAGCAGGCCATCTTTTGATCGTACTTGCTATAATTGTGGAGAACCTGGGCATATAAGGAGATATTGTCCCCACTCACGTATGATGGATTCCGCGCAGCAACAGACTAGAGCAGTGGTACTGATTTCACGTATCAGGACACTATTTCTAGTTCAAGTGCCAACGATCGTGAGTAGTAATATAACCCAACTAGTGAGTTGGGGTCGAGTTCTAAGGAAGCGGTTCGTACTCAAGAATCAATAGAAAAGCATAAATATGCTCAAGTCAATCATAGCTAAAAAAAATTACGAAGAAAAACATAATTCAAGTTTGGGGTGACATAAGTGTCAAATACCAAAAGGGGGGTTTGTAGTCAACTAGCAACTAAAAACAACAAATAATATGAAAATTCGAATATGGAGATGGGATTCTTGGGATGTGATAAGATTATGGGCTAAGGTAAACAACCGGGTAATTGCAATTAATAGTAAACCGATGCAAATCAGTGAATAAGCTAGACTTTAGTGGGGGTAAACTTTCTCTCAAACAATTTACCCTAAATCAAATTGGTTTCTCTCAAACACCAATAAGCCGCAATGAAGCACAGCCTTCACTTTAGTCCATTCACTCTCTCGAGCTGAATGTGTGGAAAGGGTTTAGGGTTCACTCTGTCAAGCTTAACCAATGACAACCCAATACCAACTAACCATCGATTCAGCAATTTTAGTTTTAAAACCTCTCTCTCGAGCAAGCCAAAAACACGAAGTTAGGATTGTACTGGCAACTACAACCCATTAAATTCAACCACAATTACTGAACGAAATCACTTTTAAACAGGAAATAGACTATCAATTAGCAATACCCAGCAGTTAATTTAACCCCTAATCACATAATCACACCCCAAGAATTGGGGTTTTAGCTAGACATAGTAAAAAGATAGAAATCGATACCGAAATGTGTTTCCATCAACTGGGTACGATTAATATTGTCTTTACAAATGTCTAAGATGAAGAATCTTCAATACCCACTTCCAATTTCTTAGAAATGGAAATCTTCAAAATCTTCAAAGCTAAGGAAAAATGTCTCTCCAACTCAGTTTTAAGTTCTAAACTTCAAAAACTGAATAAGAATATGTTATCCTACAAAATCTGATACTTGTTGCATACTAAACTAAAAATACAAACAAGTATTTATAGTTGTCAAAAACTGTGATGCGAAGGTCCACTCGGCGCAGTTAGTCAGGATCGGCGATCCGCCCTTTGGTCTGGCTCATCGCCTTTCTACATTGGCCTTCAGCAAATTCAAGCTCTGTAACTTTGGGTGATATAGTACTGCATTGCGGAACTGTTCGGTGACTCACCGATGGCTTGGCACACTGGAACATTAGACGAGATCAAGGCCATTCGGTGTCTCGCCCAATGATTTAGGCAATCCTCAGGCCTTCTTTTCTTCGTTCTTGCAGCTGCCTTGTTCCTTTTTGCTCAATAGTGTCCATGCTTTGTCACTAGGTTCAAATACCTGAAATTCAAAGATTTATATCAGTTATTGAGACAAAATATGCATTCGAGGATACTAAATCTATTAAAATTAATCCCTGAATGAGTCCAAATCGTGGACTCATCAACACCCCCAACTTAAACTTTTGCTTGTCCTCAAGTAAAACGCAAGTTCAGCAGTTCAAAAAGGATGCCTCAAACAGTGCTACACAAGACTCAATCATGAATGCACACAAAAAGACTCAACTTACTCATGCAAGGATCAAATGTGCACTCAAAGTTTCAAATTGTGACTCACCATTATCAAAGAATCTCAAGCTCACAATACTTGCTTCAAATGCAAGTTCAAGATCAACAAAGGAAATCAAATGCCCTCACACAAAGAATGATTCCATATTCACACACAATGGTTCAACAATTTAAAGTTTCGGAATCAAATGCAACGCTCACACTCACAAAGATGAACGCAATGTATGATTTCACTCATAGGTTTGCCCGTATTTTCCAACCAAAATTTGTTTCAGCTCACTCAAGATCAAAAGGTATTTTCAAGCCTTGTAACAGGGCTAAGTGCAAAGGTATGGTCATTTAGGATCATTGGCTATAGTCCTCATGAAACTTGGTGTGAACGAGACATTCTTTCCTTTTCTTCATCATTTTTCATTTGTGCTTACAAGTCATCCCATTATTCACTTTCCATGGACTGCTGGAAACCCCATTTCTTTTTGTATTTTCACAACTTTATTTTACAAATTTTCATTCTTTTTCTTTTTCGTTCATTTCTTCTCTTTCTCCCTCTTTTTTTGGTATGGAGGGGTTCTATTTTCTCACAACATGAGTAAAAGGGAACTTTCTTGCACGTCTTGATTTACCTTCTCTTTTCACCACACCCCCAACTTAGGCTTTTGGCCTAAGTTGGCTATTCAAACAAACCACAATTTCATGAGGATTATGGATAATGGATAAAGAAAGGTTACAATGTTATCAAGTCTCTTCCAAGAAAAGGTCAAGGCTCAAAGGGTGCTCAAAAGGGGTTCACACACTCACAAGGTGGGCCACAAAAAGAGGTATAATGTCAAATTGTTTCACACTCTTTAAAGTTTCCTAAGATCATATCAAGAGTTCACATCACTTAGTCAGCCGTACCAACGGGGCAAATTCTAGGTGTCTTCACACATGGTTCACGATAAGCTCATCACACAAGGCATTGACACAAAAGTCAAATAAGACTCCACACTTTCGCTAGTGTGCAATGTTCATCACAAGAGACTCAATTCGATACTTGGCTAATCACAACGAGATGCAAAGAGTTCACATATTGTCTATGCAAATTTATTTGGCCTCATCGTAGTCGCACATTCATTTTTGTTCAATTATGAGCACTATTCAAGTCATCGGTATTGATCAAAACCGATACTCAAATTTGCACAAGAACAGCCACATTCAATACAAATAAGAGGTGGCAAAAAAAATTTGGAAGGGTCAAAAATCATTTATAATTAAAAACACGGAGCCACAAGCTCAACCTTCCATAAAAAGCAGTGTATAACACAAATTTAGGTTAAATCCCAAATATATAAACAAAACAAGAATTTCGAATGTCACACAAAAGGTGGGCCTCACCCCACCGCAAATAAATGCATTTGTCCTCAAATGCAAATAAGCTAATAGTAGTACCAGATACACTAGAAGATGCCATAGATGTCTCGGTCAGTGATGTCTAGATCACCGACTGTATGATCGTCTCGTCAAGATCCGGCAAGTCTCCATATATGTTCTCCTCACATATCTCTATCTGCTCCTCGTCGGTCTCAGCATCCAACTCATCAACTGCTGCCTCGTCCCTGTGTACATTTCTGGTGGTAACCGGAGGAATCTCTAAAGTCTCAGGAGCGTCCCTGTCAGCTGTTGCACCCAGCAATGAAGTAAAGTCATTAGACTTTAGATAGTTTACGTCCTTCCTCAAGTCAGCTACCTCAGCTTTCAAAGCCATAACCTCAGAGGTCTTCCCCTATCTACTCGCACAAGCTGTGACTCTAGTAGCCAGATCATCAAAAGAAGCCCGGAGGGGGGTTAGTGCAGCCAAAATACCAGCCTCAATCTTCAAGGAGACAGGTTTCTCTAACTGAGTCACCTTCACTTCAGCTGAATGGGCCAGATGGCCCATCTTCATGATCATCGCCTGAGTAATCTTGGCCTGCTGGGATGAAGTAGAGGTGCCTGGAGTTTGTGAAGATGAGGAAGGAGGGGCAGAAGTACCTGAAGGCCTAGAGGCCAGAGTAGGCACAGAGGTCTCTGCAGGTATGGAATCAACATCAACTACCGGAGAAGTGTCTGTCGGGGCTGCTCTCCTCCTATCAGTCTCATCACGAGTGTACTCGGCCTCAATACGCCGGATATCTGTGGACGAATATGGGGTAACTTAAAAATCTCTAGTATTATCTCTGGGTACCCCAACACGTCGGCATAACTCACTGATCAGGATAGGGAATAGTCAGAGGTCTGCCTCTGCTTGGCCCTCATATCCATCTCTTGCTCAATAAGAAGTCACAAGTCGATGCTCCTCCAGGTTATGATAGCTCCAAGACATGCCGCCTTAGGATGGCGTAGGATAGACTCGTTCTGGGATTGCATGATGGTGCTACTGATAAAGCTAAACCAGAAGCGGGAAACAACATTCAAGTCCCTCTTCTCAATAGGGCTCCCGGCTTGATCCACCTCGGGGTGGTATCGGAAATCAAAGGTGCCAGCCAACCCTTCAAATCATCTAGGGACTGAGCAACAGGCAATCCATCATAACGGTGTGTAGAGTGCATAGATCTACCCAATACAATGTTTATGTACTCACTATTGCATCCAACTTCCTTTCCCCGTACCATGACAGACTTCACCGATCTGAACTCACTCACCTTCTTCTTGCTCTTAGGGACCAAGTAACCATAAGTTGTATAGAACTCCCGAACCCATGAGGGAATGTAAGGGCCTCGGGGTCTGGTAAACTAATCAAACTGATGGTAGTGGAGGGTGTCCCTCACATCTGAGTATGTGTCCTCTAGGCCCTCTGTAAATAACAGCTTCTCCTCGAGGATGGTTCGTAAACCATAGCCTTTCAATCTGTTAAAAATCCTAGGCGGAGGGATGATCGGTAGCATAAGAGGTGCTGGAGCTGGCACTGAGTCAGTGGGTATGGTAGTTGGAAGGACTCTGGCTGAGTCAAGTTGAGATCTAGCCCGAAACTCATTTCGCCAGGACTGCAGAGGTTGGTTTTCCTCAGGCTCAGATAAAGCCACCTGAGAGGCAGTAGTCATCCTATCGGATACGGACCTCTTTCCCTTGCCTTAATCACCTGGAGAACGCTCTTGTCTGCCCTTGTTTGAAGAATTTGCACCCCCCTCATTTATCATGATACCTTGTGCTCTCTATATTTGTTCGTACCATATCTACAAAACATCAAGAAAAAGTTAGAAGAATTCAAATAAGATCACAAAAAATAGTTGCAAACAAACTCGCCAAACCGATCGGCGAGCTAGATCGGGCTCGCCGAAGGGATAGGCTTTAAAATTTTAGAAAAATTTGGCAAGTCAGTGATGGGAAGGCTTTTCTGCGCATCACCGATAATATTCGGCAAGTCAGGGTCATCCAGTCGAAAGTTACAATGCCAAAATGGTTCAGGGGTGCAGACAAAAGGCGATCAAGAAGTATTTAGGCGAGTCGTCGAGCGCCTTCGGTGACCTCAGGATTCTCGCCAAAAATTACAGAGCCCAACATCAATTAAATCATGAAATTTAAGGACCCAACTTCTCAAATTCAACCCCGCAACCCCCAAAAACAAAATAAAAACATGCACTACTCAAATTAAAGCAAGACCCATAATAACCATTACCCCGGGATATTCAGACTTCTTCGGGTTTTGCCAAATTTGACCAATTTACAGCTTTTTCCCTTAAGAATGATGTCATCCTTTCTATCATTTGGCAAATTACGCATGTTGGCAAAAATACGGGCCACTCAGACTTCACCCAACCAAACTAAACAACATGCAAGCACAACCCCACAAAATTTTAAATCATTTCAAAGCACAAGAAAATGGGATTTCAACAATTAAAATAATACGGGAAAGATTATCAGCTTAAAATAGGCATTCAAACATACTAATCCTATCATATAGGCCCAGCACACATCAACAACATAATATTTCTTGCATAAGAGTACAAATTACTAAAAATAAATGCGGGGTTTGGAAAACCAACCTTAGTTGCAGAATAATAAAGACAGAAAAGCTAGGCTGCAATGTAATCCACTCTGACAACTAAAATACTCTTAAAAATGCAAAAATATAGAAAATACAAAGTAGGTGTGAGTTTGGAATACGAAAAGCGAGGGAAAGTGAAGAGTTTGAAAGTTTAAACCTTTGGCCTTTTAATGAACCATCTAGTTCTCGCCCAGTCAGCGACGTTAGTCGTGGTCGCCGTACACTCGGTGACTCACCGAGTGGATACTAACCTCACCGCATTTTACAGTACCTCCAGTTAAACTGGGGATCCAAACGGCGGTATAGATCACGATCGCCAAACTAGTCGGCGACTCGCCAATCTGATACTTGTTGCATACTAAACTAAAAATTCAAACAAGTATTTATAGTTGTCAAAAAGTGTTTTGCGAATGTCCATTCGGCGCAGCTAGTCGGGATCGGCGATCCGCCCTTTGGAGGGAATTGGGATAAGTTCTAACATTTGTGTGAGTTCAATTATAATAATAGTTATCACTCCAGTATTGATATGGAACCATTTGAGGCATTATATGGGAGAGGATGTAGATCACCCATAGGATGGTTCGAGGCTGGGGATGTGAAACCTTTGGGGATTGATTTAGTGAAGGATGCTCAAGATAAGGTGAGGAATATTCAAGCTAAACTTCTAGCAGCCCAGAGTAGACAGAAGAAGTATGTGGATCACAAGGTAAGAGACGTGACATTTCATATTGGTGAGAATGTTCTTCTTAACGTATCACTGATTTAACGTTTAAAGGACCCTTCATCCAATTCTAAGTGTCAGCGATCGCTAGTCAGTATATAACACAACTAAATGAGTTAGGGTCGAATCTCACAGGGAGCGGTACGTGTTTAAGATTCAATAGGAAAGTACAAATATGCTCAAATCAGTGATAGGAATAAACATTATCGATAAGAACATAATTTAAATCGGGGGTGACACGAATGTCAAATAACAGGGGGTTTGGTTTTAATTATCAATTCCAGCAGCAAAAATAATACGGAATAACAATAATGAGACGGGTTCTTGGGATGTGATACAATTATAGGCTAATGTAGACAAATGGGTAATTGCAACTATTAGGAACTAGCTAGATATTAGTGATTAAGCTAGACTATAAAGGAGGTAAACTTTCTCTCGAACAATTTTTCCCGAATCAAGTCAATTTCTCTCGAACATCGACAAGCATGCAAAATAAGAACAGCCTATGCCTTAGTCCATTCACTCTCTCGAGCTGAATGTGTGGAAAAGGGATTAGGATTCACTCTCTAGAGCTGAACCCATGAGAACCCAATACCCACATACCATCAATCAATAATCTTGGTTTTAAAACCTCTCTCTCGAGCAAGACAAAAACACGAAGGTAGAACTACATTTGCTACTACAATTCTTTAAGTTAACCCACAATTAATGATTGAAATCACTTCTAAACAGCATTTAAACTAATAATTAGCAATACCCAAAAGCTAAATCAGCCCATAATCACACCCCCAAGAATTGGAGTTTTAGCTAGACATCATAAAAAGATAAAAAAATTGTTACCAAACTGTGTTTCCATCAACTGGGTAAGATTAATTTCGTCCTTACAATGGTCCAAATTGAAGAATCTCAAGACCCACTTCCAATTTCTCAAAAGTAAAAAACTTCAATTCTTCAAAGCTAAGGAAAACTTGTCTCAATACTCAGAGTTCAAACTGAGAATTAATAAAAAAGCTTACAAAAATGTTTCAAGATACTAAACTAAATGTTCAAAGACATATTTATAGTTTCCAAAAATATGCTGCGAAGGGCCATTCGGCGCAGTAAGTCGGGCTCGCCGATCAACTCGGTGATCCGCTCTTTGGTCAATTTCATCGCATTTATGCCTTGGCCTTTAGCATCCTCCAGGTCTGTAACTTTAGGCGATCTAACTTTGCATCGCGGAATCACTCGGCGATCTGCCGACTGCTCTTTTCTCTCGCCAACTTGATTTTCTCCTTCAGGGCTTGGCACACTGGAACTTTAGGCGGTCAAATGGCCACTCGGCGACTCGCCAAATGGACTTGGCGATCACCAGGCTCTCTTTTCTTCCTTCGTTCAATTCGCTTCGTTCCTTTTTGCAAATTAGTGTCCTTACTTTGTTCCTCAATCCAAATACCTAGAAATAAAGGATTTTATATTAGTTATTGGCACAAAATAAGCATTTGAGGACACTAAATCTATCCAAATAAAGCCCTAAATGAGTCCAAATTGTGGACTCATCAACACCCCCAACTTAAACTTTTGCTTGTCCTCAAGTAAAACTCAAGTTCAGCAGTTCAAAAAAGATGTCTCAAATAGTGCTACATAAGACTCAATCATGAATGCACACAACAAGACTCAACTCACTCATGCAAGGATCAATTTTGCACTCAAAGATTCAAGTTGTGACTCACCGTTACCAAAGATCCTCAAGCTCACAATACTTGCTTCAAATGCAAGTTCAAGCTCAACAAAGGTACTCAAATGCCCTCACACAAAGAATGATTCCATACTCACACACAATGGTTCAACGCTTTATAGTTCCGGAATCACAAATAACACTCGCACTCACAAACATGAACACATGCATGAATTCACAAATAGGTTTGCCCTTACTTCCCAATCAACACTTGTTTCAGCTCACTCTAGATCAAAAAGGTCTTTTCAAGGCTTGTAACAGGGCTGAGTGTAAAGGTATGTTCATTTAGGCTCAGTGGTTGCTATCCTTATGAAATGTGGTATGAACAACACTTTCTCCCCTTTTATTCAAAATTTTCATTCATTCTCAAAAGTCACCCCATTATTCACTTCTCATGGAATACCGAACACCCCATTTCTCTTGCACATTCACAACTTTATTTCAAAACTTTTTCGTTCTTTTTCTTTTTTATTCTTGTCTTCTTCTTTTTTTGTATGGAGGGGTTCCATCTTTCTCGAAACCATAAGTCAAAGAGGGATTTGTTTACACTTCTTTATTTACCTTCTCTTTTCACCACACACCCAACTTAGGCTTTTGGCCTAAGTTGGCTATTCAAACAAACCACAATTTCATGAGGATTATGGATAATGGATAAAGAAAGGTCACAATTGCATCAAGTTTCTTCCAAGAAAAGGGTAAGGCTCAAAGGGTGTTCAAGAAAGTTCACACACTCACAAGGTAGGCCACAAAAGAGGTATAATGTCAAATTGTTTCACTCTTTAAAATTGTTGCCTAAGATCATTTCAAGAGCTTGCATCACTTAGTCAACCGGACCAACGGGGCAAATTCTAGGTGTCATCACACATGGTTCACGGTAAGCTCATCACACAAGGCATTGGCACCAATATCAAACAAGACTCCACACTTTCGCTAGTGTGCAATGTTCATCACAAGAGACTCATTCAATAACCGGCTAGTCACAACGAGATGCAAAAAGTTCACATATTATCTATGTAATTTCATTTGTCCTCATCGTAGCTGCACATTTATTTTTTGTTCGAGTGAGAGCACTATTCAAGTCATCGGTATTGATCACAACCGACACTCAAATTTGCACAAGAATAACCACAATTAAATACACAAGAGGTGGGAAAAAAATTTGGAAAGGTCCAAAAATCATTTACAATTAAAACAAAAAACCACAAGCTCAAACATCCACAAAACAGTGCCAAAACACAATTTACATCACAAAACCCAATGTATAAACAAAAAAATAATCACAAGAGGTAGGTATGAAAATACCTCACCCCACCACAAAGAAAAAGCAATTTTTCCTCAAATGCAATAAAAAACATCCAAAAATCAATAAAAGTGACAGAGAGGGAGGTAAAGAAAGGTCTTGTGTACTCAGTCACTCCATCTGCCAGGGCATCAATGCCTGGTATCACAGTAGTAACACTCAATCCACTAGGGCCTTCCATGGACGTCTTTGTCAGCGATGTCTAAATCACTGACTGTACAATTGTCTCATCAAGGTCAGGCAGGTCTCCATAGATGCTCTCATCTCTCACCTCAATCTGGTCCTCATTGGTCTCTGCCTCCAATGCATCAGCTACTATGTCATATGTCTGTGCATCTCCGGTGGTAGTAGGAGGAATCTCAGATGTAGCTGGAGCACCTTCTGTCTCGGCTACCTAAAATAAAGAGGTGAAGTCTATAGACTTGAGATAGTCTACATCATTCCTCATATCTGCCACCTTAGGTCTCAAAGCAGTCACCTTAGAAGACTCCCCTTGTCGACGCTCAAAATTCACGACTCTCGCGATCAAATCATCAGCAGAAGTCTGGAGGGGGGTCACTGCAGAAAGGATGGCACTCTTAATCATCCATGGGACTGCAGCCTCTAATCAGGTAGCCCTCACATCAGTCGAATAGTCCAGGTGCCCCATCTTCAGGATCATAGCCTGAGTAATCCTGACGGGCTGGGAAGAGGTAGAAGTACCAGGATCCTGGAGGAAGAAGTTGAAGCATGTGTACATGAAGACCCGGAGGTCGGAGAAGTCAAAGATGCCTCTAAAGGTATAGAGTCAATGTCCACCTCCGTAGATGTATCCTCCAGAGCTTCTCTCCTCCTATATGCCTCCTCCCGAGTGTACTCGGCCTCTATACGCCGGATGTCAGTGGAGGAAGTAGGAGTGACCTCAAAATCTCTCATCCCATCACAAGGAACTCCAGCACACTGGCACAGCTCTGTAATCAACACTGGGAATGGTATTGACGTCCATCTCTACTTGGCCCTTATGGTCATCTACTGCTCTATGAGGAGTCCTAGGTTAATACTATTCTTGGATATGATCGACCCAAGGCAGGTTGTCTTAGGGTGGCGGAGGATGGACTCATTCTGGGATTGCATGATGGTGTTGCTGATAAAGCCGAAACAGTATCGAGCAATAATATTCAGGTTCTTCTTCTCGATGGAGGCCCCTACCTCGATCCACTTCGGGGTGGTATCAGAAATCAAAGGTGCAAGCCAGCCCTTTAAGTCATCTAGGGATTGAGTAATAGGCAAGCCCTCATATGCAAGTGTAGCACCTAGAGCTCTATCGAGTACAATATTAATGTGATCGCTACTGCACCCGACTTTCTTCCCCCGGACCATGATAGACTTCACCGTTCTGAAGGCACTGTCCTTCTTCTTCCCCTTGGGCACCATCTCTCTGTATGTTGTATAAAACTCCTGGTCCCATGTAGGAATATAGGGGCCTCGAGTCCTGGTGAACTGCTCGAACCGGTGGAACTGGAGGGTGTCCCTCACTGTGGAATATATGCCTTTTAGGCCCTCTGTAGATATAAGTTTCTTCTCTAAAATTGTACGCAACTCATCGGCTTAATATGTTAAGTAGCCGGGGAAGAGGAACTACTTGTGGCACTAGGATCACAGGTCGTGCCAGAGCTGGCACTGTGTCTGCTGCAGGAAAAGTGGTTGCTAGAGCTCTAGATGAGTCTGGGAGAGACCTAGCACGGATCTCCGCTCGCCTAGACTGTAGGGGCTGGTCATCATCCGGCTCAGAGAGAGTAGCCTGGGATTCAACAAACTCCCTATCCCTGTCAGAGTTGTGCTTCGGGGTCTCAGATACGGGCATTTACAGTTCGTCCTTGCCTCTCTTTGGAGACTTTGTTCTTCCCATTTTAGGAGGGTTGGATCCTCCTGCATTTATAACTATTCCTCGTGCTCTTTACAGGGCGGCATATCAAGGTTTTTTCTAGCCATATCGGCAAAAACATCAAAAAGAGTTAGAAATAGTTAAAGAAAAGTTGCAGAAAAATAGTTGCAGACAGACTCGCCGAACCGGTTGGCGAGTCACCGAATCTCTTTGGTGAGCAAGATTAGGCTCGCAGAAAGGATTGGTTTCAAAAATTTCAAGAAAAATGGAATGTCGACGATGGTAATGGCCTTTCGGTGAATCACCGACAGTATTCAGTGAACAAGGACTAGCCCACCGAAAGTTACAGTGCATTTTAGGGGTTATGGACGTAGATAGGGCAATCAAGAAAGACTTTCGGTGAGTCGCCGAGTGCACTCGGAGAACTCAGGCTTCTCACCAAAAGTTAAAGAACCCAAACTCAAGATTTGCATGAAAATAAAGGCAATCAAAGGGGATTAGGCGAACCGCCGAGTGGTTTGGTGAGCTCAACCGAGCTCGCCAAACTGCCCAAGGTACCTACTTTCAACCCTGACTTCCAAATTCAACCCCGCAGCCCCCGAGAACAAAATCAAAACATGCACTCATTCAATTACACCTAGACCCGTAAGACCCATGCCCCCGAGATACTCAGACTTCTCCCGGTTTGGCCATATTTGGCCATTTGACGACTTTAACCCTTAAGACTGGCGTCAACCGCTCCATCATTGGTCAAAGTATGTCATTTGGCACAGATGCGGGTTACTTAGACTTCACCTAAATAGACCCAACAACAACACAACCCAACAAGATTTTGATCAATTTTAAGCACGATATTTCAAGAAATCAACAATTCATCAATATAGGCAAGATATTCGAATTAAAATAGGCATACATGCACATAAGCACAAAAACAATGAAATTAGAGAGGCCCAGCACACTTCACTAAGATAATATCAATTGCAAATGAGTAAAATCGCAAAATATGGGTTCAGGGTTCAGAAAATCAACCTTTAATGCCGAATAAATTAGTTGAAATGCTAGGCGGCAAAGAATCCAACTTCGAATACACAATCAATGACTAAGAGGTAGTAAAACACAAAAATAATAGGAAAATAAAGTGTGGTGTGAGTTTGGAAAGTTGAAAAGCGAGGGACTGTGAAAGATTTTGAACTTTTGAACTTTTGGCCTTTAAACCATTCCGTTCTCACCCATTCGGCGACATTAATTTTGCTCGAATTTTGTGCTCTGATACCAAGTTTATCACGACCCGAGTCTACACCCTGGACGTGGCCGGCACTCAAGAACCATTGTTGGTCCCCAAGCGAACCCTCATCCTGGCTGACTACAAGCGGAAGACTAACTTAAGCATGCGAAAGCTTAAAACTGAATACAATTCAATAAACTCAACTTTTCAAAACTTCAACTCAAATGAACAACTTAGAATAAAATAATATATTCAATTCGCCGTAAAATAAGTAACTTAAGTGTTTAAAACATTTAATAAAATAAATGAGTAATACAGACTTCTCAACTATACTGACTATCTATGAAGCCTCTAACTAATAAAGATGGAAGTCGGGACAAGACCCACGACATCCTGACTAAACTGAAAAGTAAATGAAATCCTCCAGAAACAAGGAGGCTCACCATAATTAACTCGAACTCTCGGATGTATCAACGAAGCTCCTGTTGATGATCCTGAATACTTGTGTCTACATCATGAAAAGATGCAGGCCAAATGGCTCAGTACGTGGAATGTACGAGCATGTAAAGGGAATTCTAAAACATAACCATAAGCTTGAAACTTGATAAAAAGGAAACATACTTACCTCTTCTCAAACTTACTCAACTCAAGGAATACTCAAGGATATTCAAAACTACTCAAACTTACTCAACTCAGAAGTACTCAAGGATAACATACTCAACTCAGAGATTAGATACTCAACTCAGAGATTAGATACTCAACTCAAAGATATGATATTCAACTCTGGGT